>UZAN01043930.1:0-24698 GCA_900618425.1 Echinostoma caproni
ACAGCAACCAAAACCGGCGCACGAAAGTGCGTGGTTAATGGTTGTTCAAACTGAAACTGATGTCGCACCCCTGAGAAGTCGTATTTTCCAATATCTTCCCACTTTTTAGAAAACCCAAACCAATCGTGTGCCTAATAACGTAATTTCTGGCAATGCGATGTCGCAGTTCCTGATACGTACTCTCTTGGTCGTTGACCGATGATCGGGACGACCATTGACCATCCACCCTGAAATGTCGCGCTCAACCAATGGCGTTTCGAAGAAGAAATCGCCTGTTTGGAACTTGATGATGAAAATTTGGGTTATTAAAAACTTTTGTATCAAGTCTCCTTTTAGTCATTAGATGAATTCGTTTTGCATCAAGCTAAGCGTCGCAAAGAAGATGAATACGAGGCAGTGAATGCCCCGGAAGTTATCTCAATCAGAGAGACGCAGAATTTATTGTATCAATTGAAGCTCTTGGCCAATGCTCGGAGTTCGGGTCGATTATTGGAGTGTACAATTGATTTAAACAGCGCGTTTGTTGATTTCCAACGGAGAGCCAAGCTGAGACAAAAGCCGATTTATGATTTTGCTAAAAATAAATTTTTCTTATCTGGGATGTTTTTTTGCTATTCTGGAGGGGGGGCACTGAACTGAAATATGAGGCACTCGAATATGGTCATTTTTGCTACAGTGGTCACCAAAGCCACGGTCATTCCGTCTATCGATGGGTTCTGTAGCACCTTGCAAATGGGTGAACGATATTCGCGATATTCGATAAGCGCATAAGTCGAGTGACCTGTCTGACCCGAGCGATCGATGAACACTGTCACCCGGACGCGCCTGTGTGAATGAATAAACTATACTCTCATTTGGCCTAGAGCACCGGTGAAATTAGACAGGCCACCTGCCAAAGGTCATCGTAGCCCGGGTCTAAGGGGAGTTTTTGAGATGCACTTTTAGCTTATGAATTTCTTGCGGTGATGCCCTGCCAACACAGCATCAGGTTCGGAACCTGTCCTTCTCCGGTGTCGGCCCGAAAATCGCACGACCGATTGGGTTCATTTATCGATCGGTCGAATGGTTCAGCCGCAACAAGGGACCTGGTGCTTGCCCAGCTAACCCGAGTGAGAAACCACACCTTGTCTTAGGCAGGCCCAGTGAACTTTGACTGCGCAACAGGAATGCCATCAGCACACGGCTGGACTGAACTTGACAACAAGATCATCACAAAAAGTAGAAAACAATGTGAACCGATGGAGTAATCGGACCATCATACTATCCACATAGCAACATGACATCTTAAATTGAAAAAGGTATGGCTTATGAATCACGTTAAGGCATCACTTGTTGAACTTAATCCGACCAACAACGGTCATGACGAATGCATCAATCGGTTCCAACATACACTGGTAACAACAGAATCGAACGAACGAAAAGATGTCTACAGAAGTTAATGATACACATTTTTCAATAGAAAATCACGGATAGATTACACAACGAATAATCAGTTTGAATATGGAAAGAAAGTCAATGTTCCGGGTATACCCCGTAATAAATATTTCACTCATTTTAGATGTTATTTCCTTCTCACTGTATTCGAACTGGTTCACCTTTATTCTCCTTGAATGGGTTAAAAATGATGTGATTATTATAGCTAAAACAGTTGTATATTACGGTGGAAGTCATATAATCAATTCTGTGGTTAGCCTAACGTTGCAACGGAATGGAGGAATATGTGGAATCAGTATGGGATAATTGGGTCAGAAAAAGTTCCCCTGAAGAAAGGTAGGTCGATTCGGGATAATTAGACACGTAGAACTGGAAAGGGCTGAAAACCGGATGCAATATGCCGACAATAGGCTGAGGGTGTCATAAAATATTTAAATTTATGCGATACATACAGGATACGCAGGACGGTAGATTTAAATTCCCTTATAAATAAACAGTTTATAATCATAAGTATTGGGAACAACTAACGGGATTAACCTACTTTTCATCGATCCGGTTTATTTTGTCACCAAACTGTCAACCGATGTTTATACTACTTATTTGCACCTACTACTGTTTACCCTGCTATGTCGCAGTTCGTGAAATTTACCCACTTTTTCGAAATCACGAGGGATGCGACATAGCAGGAGATTGACTGTAATGTCTCTTTACTTCCTTTTTTATCTATTGAATATACAAATGTTCAGTCAACATGCAGGAAAGGAGGGATGGCGGCCATACCAAGGCTGCCTGGGAAGACGGGCGGCTGTAGAGCGATTCGAACCCGGGACTCCCGGGTCACAATTTGGTGATCTAACCCCGTTGCCACCACCGCGAAGGGACCACAGATAGGTGAACGATGGCTAGGCCATCGTAAAACGGAACCCCGATGTCAGAGACGGTTTAGAACGATGACTTCTTTTAGCGAGCGACCGTTATCACCCACGCGATTTCCCCCTCCCATCCGAAACATGAGTCATGCTTCGAAGATCTCAATGATTGCATACGAAATATCGATCACCATAGTCAACGTGGAGGAGCCGAGACTCGCAATAACAAAGCGGAGCATCAGAAACCACGGCCATATACTCTAGCCGATCTAGACAGAAGATTAGAGCAACCACGGGCTCTGTCGATCTTGTATTGGAAAATGCCAAGCACACTACATATACAGGTATCACAACCGCCAAGCCGTTCGAACTGTCTGTTAGGCGATTTTTTCGGCATATTCTCAGTCATGAGCGCTAGTTCGTAAGAGGTGTTCAACTCTGCCGGGGTGTTGATTTTTACCATTCAACTAACATNGCTTTCGTGAACTGAACATTAGAAGTTTGTGGACAATTAAGATGATAGCTGACGAGATTTACCAAAAACGAAGAACACAATGATGTATGCGGGAGTTTTGATCCAGTATATCATTTTAGTTGAATTTTATAGGCATCAGTAAATGTCAAAGTTTTATTATGGTGTTGTGAGATACTACTCACTTGTGAGTAGTACGCAAAATGATGCGATCAACGGTTTCTTTCAACGACCAAAAATCAACAAGATCTGTTGGAGCAAACTGCTGATGTTCGGTATGGTGAATACATGGAATACGCATCTGATATTGAATCGTTCCATCAACTATCCTGTGTGCGTGTGGGAATCCTGCAACCTTGTTCCAAATGAGATATTTTGTGGTGTGATTGACAATTTAACCATATCCTGACTGTGATTGGCGATAAATAACTGCCCTCGATCAGTACTCTTCTTTTGGAATTATAAAAATAGGAAATTTTATCGGTTGCTTTTCTTTTCTCATAGTGGCGAGCAAAAATGGATCGATTTCCGGATCGTAGAAAGATGGGGAATGCCACAAATTATCCTTGTTTCGTTCATTGCTACTAATGTCGAAATTTAAAGTTTGTCGAATTTTCATCCGCTTTGTGCTTGAAAGAATCCATTGTGGGCGCAGAAACAACGTGCGGTAGTAGAGAATCCCAAATTCTGAATACTCTGAGGGCAAATTCTAGTCGATACTTTTCGAGCACTAATTGGAATGAGTACCCCCTGAAGTGAGTGTTAGGCGACAAGGCGTACCATGAACGAAATCAGTGATCAGGGTTCTGTATTATTTGATCCACCAAAATCTAGTCCCCTCGAATTCGGCGATACTGTATGGTGTACAACCCCAATGAGTCCAGTCTTTCCGCATAAGTCTAGTAATGCAGTCCCTTGACCATGTTGGTGACCATTCTTTGTGGACGTTCCAGAATCTTACGACCGCGTTGCAGCCATGGATTCCATGCTTGAATTGCATACTCTATGTGAGGTCGAATGACAGCTGATAATAAACGTGGGGACAGCATAGGTTCGAATCGTTGGCCTGGTCGATTAATCCGGGAATATATTCAATTAATATGATTTGTTATTCGTTGGCACTTATTGTTGCTTCTAAAGGCACGTCAAACTGCTCACTCGGCAAACAACTATTGTCTTCCCATCCGTGACTAACCGGAACCGATCATTGGTTGTGCTCAGCTCGAAGCGTCCTGATTCAAGTCCAACTGAATTTCAAGATAGTGTGCTTAGTAATGACAAGGTGACGTAACACGTGCATACGGTGCTATTCCGCCCGCTAGTAATTTCTTCACTGTCCTTACTGTCGAGCATGTGTCATTGAATTCTCTTCTGTTACAGTTCATTCACTTTCTTACACATTTACTTTTTCAGACGCTCAGGGAACGTCCTGTCCATATGTGTTACCTTCCCCTGGCGCATATTTTGGAACAATTGGCTAGCGTAAGTTCTGTCTCATTAATCCGCTTACTTTTCACTTTATAAAACCATTTTCTTATGTTTTTTCTTGGACTGCACGAAGTCGTTCGCCCACTTCAAAGTTCATCATTGCAGATTTCCTCGCGAAGTGTTTTCATCCTATCTGGCAACTAGGTATAGAGAAGTACTCACCAAACCAACCACACCGGTTACTTAATCACAGTTCTGAATTTGCAACAACATTAGTGTTTATTTGTCCTCTATAGTTAGTTTGTTGTAACCGGTGGACCATAGTTGGCGTACGAACCATACGCACACTTTCCTGATTCTGGCAGTGGTCACTGGCTCGACTGGGCTTCCAGGTATATTGGGCGCCTTGGACATTAGACCGCGTCCAAAGGGCGTATTGTCCGATGAAGTGGACACCGACCCCCAATGGAGTGCGCTTTTCACACACCGCCCCGCTCGCTGGGTTCGGGTCAGGTTTTGGTTAACCGAAGGCTCCGGTTGTGAATTCCTCAAGAAAATTCGCCTGCTTTGATCTGGGCAATCTGACATTCATCTGCTCACATGCGAATCATGAAACGTCTTTTTTCATAAAGATTATTGTACCATGAGTTGTTGGACACAGTCCGGATTCAGACGTGTTGGCAATATCCGACGAATAGTAACCACCGGATAAGTAAGGGCGCCACGAATCAAAACAGCCTGTGGTGGGACAATACGCCAACCCACGTTCCAGACTAGTCAGCAATACCCAGTGCAATCCCGAGCAAGTTGAAAGGCCCCGCGAAGTACGATCCCGGGACCCAATCAAGGAGAATTAGGAAGACAGAGCTTCACCGTAGTTTGTATATTTGGCTCGACCAAAAGACGATTTATGTGGAAAGTTCGTCTATTTTACTACATTTTGACAATCGGCCATCGGTTGCTTTGTGTATTATTGTTGATAGTTTCGAAATTCTTGGGAAGCTGATGAATCAGGGACGAGCATGGCTGGTGGTGCGAGATGAAGGCTTTTGGCCTCAAAAAGTGATAAATTTTAATTTCATGAAAATCAACTGAAAAAGTTAATTTTGAACTGGAAAATGGCTTCTCTCTATAAGGGTTCGATCCTAGTTTTCGGATAAACTTTTCTTTTGTGGCCCGGTTTATTCAAGTTACATGCGTCCATCTACTTGGGGTTCTAGAGCTAATACTATTGTGACCTATAGTAAANTAGTAAAGTATGTTACCATTGTGCCGCTAGAGCGAGAAAGTGGACTTTTATCAACATCAGTCGATTTAGAGAGAGTTCAGTCTGAATTTATATCATGGTTGTCGATTGGTGCTGTTGGAGAGCGATTGCTATGTTCTATGGGCCGTTTTGTTCACAAGATACATTCTAAACAAACTATGGTGAAAGTTTTGAGGGTTCCATAAACGCTTAAATTTGCTACTTTAACAGCAACTAATGAATCCTAATGTGAATGTATGGAGTAGTACGGTAATTTTCAGTGCACAGGGCCGGTGTCCTCTGTGAATGTATAATGCAGGAAGTACTATTAATGCGTACTATTAGTGACAGTTTTGGATCTTTCAAAAACCCACTGCCATGCACTGTTTGGTCTTTAATTTCCTCTCTAATTATAGATCGTTACATTGCTACTTGGTGGTCGTATTGGATTTCTTACTGGTGAATTATCTGGTTTTTTGAAAGACGTGCATGACGTTCAGCCTACCTATTTGTTTACCGTGCCTCGGGTCTTGTCTCGCGTGTTTTCCGCTGTTCAACAACGGACATCTTCCTCCCGGATTGCTGCAAAATTGCTGGACACTGCAGTATCATCCAAGCTACGAGAACAAGAGCGGTAAGATGAAGTTGGTCGACAGATTGGATCGACCAGAACTATCCATTCTTCGTATTCCTTTTTTGTGCTGGTGTTTTTAAACCAACGGATACACAGGTACAAGCTGTACCATAACATCGTGCTAACGCGCTAGTGAATATTCTTGTCTGAATAGAAACAGGTGAACAATGTATCCATCTGTTCTCATTCCCATTGGACCGTCCTCTATAGACTCATGATATTGGGAATTCATGCTGAACGGTCTATTTCCCTTGGGTCATCTGGATCTAAATTGTTGTTGTTGTTTATGCTTCCTTAGTGGATTTTGTTCATTTGCATCGACGAACTGTCGATGTGGTGCAACTTCAATAAAATTGTTAATTACGATCGCGTCATGTCTGTAGTAATAATCCTTTTCCGTATATTAATCAGTCTGATCAACAGTGAACGCATTCAAGGTCACAAATATTGCAAACCGCTGTTCGGCTTTGTGATTCGATGACACAACACTCAGTTAATAGAACTACCGGGCCGTATAAGTCCTCTATACCAAAATTTGGCATTAACGCCGCCGAGAGTGACGCTACCCACGATTGTTTGATTGTGATAATTGTAACTATATTCATAACCATATCCGTAAGACTGAATAGAATGACAGGGAAACTGTTTACACAGGTCATGAAATCTCTGAGTGTTAGCTACGGCTTTACACAGGTTTTTACGGATAGCTTCATTGCCCATCGGGCTCCAACTCAAGCCCATCCTTATGAGATATTGTGTGATTCACCGCTCCAAGTTCCAGGGTTTTCATTGTCATTTATCACAAGTGTACGATATGTTATAGTAGCTATGGGGATCAACTGTCCGGCGGTCCATGACCCAAAATATGTGATGGAAACTGCATGAACAACCCAGTTTCTTGATGGAATGGATGATGCGTTACCCTAATTAATAAGATTGATTCTAAAAGGTCTTCCAACGAGTTTAAAATGGTATCTAAATCAGTCATACACAAATCTGCCACGAGCAAATCAAACACTACTTTAGTGAGACTGTGGGAGGGAGAACTGATAAACGTGATTTGCGAAACTCAGTTCACCACCACTCTCTTTCCTCAATCCGGAAATACCAAGGACACTAATGAAATTTTAACTTCATTGGAATAGTTGATCGCATCTGTATCAAACGATTCAGGGATCTTCTACGCCTTTTCTCATCAAAATTCAGCCAACCCCCGCAATCCTTTTGCCTCGGCCTGTAATTGTTTGACCAAAATCGGTAATGCAATGGCCTAGACCCACTTATCTAGTAAATTTTTTCTTCCGATAAAGCTTTAGACAAAAGCCGTAATTTTTGAAGGTCGACCGTCGTCTTGCACCGGCAATAAACGGGTGATAGTGATGGGGATGTATTTTCGTGATCGGTGTTTATTATCCTCGGTCTCTCGACATCTGAAGAACTGGTTTTATCTTAAGTGTAGATACGGAACAGTAAGCATTCACTGTTTTGTGGTGTTACTTTTTTTGGATTGGGTTCAAGGCTTGTGAATGCAAAACAGTGTACTTAAGATTTTTACTCACAGATAGTATTGCATGTTATACGGAAACACTGAAGCTGTACGAGATGTGTCAATTGGTTTGACAATATTGGTAAATCCTTTCAACGTTCCCCAATCAACATGTGACCACTACACCTCATTCCTAATCAAGCTTTGTGGCATCAAAATTTGTAGAAAATAAAATGTTTGAACATCCGTTGACCTCAGAATAATCTGATAGTCTGATCTGACAAACGTTTGTACCCCGAGTCTAAAATAACTACGGGTTATGGCTAAAACAGTGCAATGGATTGTGGGTCAAGGCTAAACGACTGTCGGTCTTGGTGAAAGCTGACGGGAAAAGGTGTAGAAAGAAGTATCCCTTTCTGTTAGGCTGACCTTTTCGTTAACTTTTCTTATCTCCTCTGGAGAAATGTTTTGCACTGGGACTCCTTGTCACGTTTAGCGGCATTACAGCTGCACTGAGGAATACATAGTTGGATGCAATACGCAACGCAGTTTCGATCAACGAGGGATTCGACTTGGTCCCCATGACGGCAGGGCACTGTGCACGAAATGATCTGTCACCTGAACAAGCGAAAACGGCGCAATTGGATTATCATTTAGACCGCTACGGCAAACGCGGTCATACAGATCACCTTTCTTATTGTAAACAATGCCTAAGTTGAACGCGTGCGCGTTGCGTCATCAGCTCTAATGGTACTCCTGTTTGGTAGTGGTTTGGAAATCGTTGCTTGTACAATCTAGATAAGGTTTAGCATAAATGTTTGCTCTTCGTAGAATTCAGTTGTATGTTTCACCAATGGACAATCTCAAACCAGATGAATTTTTATCCCGAATTTTCACGTGGCTTTTCATGCTTACAATTTTGTAGTTATCCCTGGGTTCATTTTTGGTTTGACATGAATATTTTGGGGCTGAATTTTTAAAGTGGATATTTTGTACATTATTATTACTATTATTGGTACAATGGAGCCCAGAACATGTACATTACATCGTACTAGCGTTGTGAGATCCTTCTAACATTGCTGAGTAATGTGCTTGGTGCAAAGGTGGTGATGGCGCAGTGGTTTAGTCGCTGTCATCGGCGTGCTTGGGACCCTGTGGCCTGAAATCCGAGCCCCGCCACCCGGCTTTGGTGGTAGGCAGCTCTGCTGTTGTTCGGTTCAGTACCACGCCTAATCTATCGGGGCCTTATGTGGTTCACCACTCCAAGTCCTGGGGCTTAGGTTGCCGGTTTCCATCACTGAATAGCCTGTCCTCGTGACCATTGGGTTCGTCTCGTGTGCTGTTCATCACGCGTGGGTGTGTAATAAAAAAAAGCATGAAGACGCAGTTTGTAGATACGTATGCAACGAATGGTTTTTTTATTGTTACTACAGAAGAGGCAAAGATACTGTCGATTTGTTTGACTACCGTTTCATGAAACTATTCATCAACTGTTTCAGATTATCTGTTTCTTTTTGACATAGTCCTATTTGCCCCTATTTATCCATACCGCTTATCCACTAACCAATTCTCTTAAGCGCGGCACTAGTTTGGTGGATATATGATGCTAGTATGTCAGTGATCCTTTCCATGGTGCAATACCGCATCGGGCACAACAAGAACAGCTAATCCCGTATTTACCAGGACATTGTGAGCACCTTTCTCTGACTCAATTCACAGGAATCGGGTATGAGGTTACCTACCACCAGAGTAGTGTTAATTGAGGAGTTGAAACCACTGGGTTATTGTGTGGCTCAGTTCGATGATGAAAGTCGGTCGATCAGTGGAATGTACCAGTCTTGTTGACCAATAATCGACTCCGGTAACTTTGCCAGTTTCATTCACATCATCTATGTATTGTGACTGATTTCTGATGGTGGTATGTTTTCTTATTCAAATTTGCCCATCCGTCTCTATCTTTCTCTATATGTCTGCGTTACGCTTGCCCATTGTCAACCTCATGTGCCCATGCCTTTCCTTTCGAACTCGATTCAGAGGTCGCTACAGTCAGATGGGAATTTGGGACTTGATTTTCTTTCGTCGAGTCCGCAGTTTACTGGGCGGCCGCATCCGTGCCATCGTTTGTGGCGGTGCCCCGATTTCAACAGACGTGCTTCGATTCACACGCGCGGCATTCTCCTGTCCGGTACGTACTGTCAACCTGTCGGTTACAAATGACTGAGTAAAATGTTCGTTTACCTATACTCACGTGGGCACAAACGGATTTGTCTTGCCTCGCTTCCGGTTTGACTGTGCGTTAATTGATTGCGTTTGAAATAGTTTCTTCCTTCCTCGTTGGGTGTACTCCATCACGCGATTGTCGTGTGATTTTGTGATTTTTCAGTTCACCTGGTTTTCCGAAAGCAAGGTTCCAACCAAGAAAAAGTTCACTTTTGTCAATCAGAAAGAACACTGACCGTAGACGAACATGGATTACAGTCAAGTTCATGTATGCAATTAACGGCATGGTGATGTGTATTGAGTTCACAATATCGGGTTCAGTGAATCAATGATAACACGACAGTGTGAGCGGGACACGTTACTTTCTGGCTGCGACATTGACCGCACCACATCACCCACCCGTTATGTGCTCACACATTTGTGATTGTAATGGCTTGAGAATGAGCTGACCGAAGACATATGTTCGCCTGCGACCTGTGTGCATGTTTACTTTCAGAAATTAGTTACAATTAACCGATAGCTTTCCAAGTCCTTAGTAGTCCCATTGTACATTGTTCCAGCAGTAAGGATATATATTTACATCGCATTGTCCAAGGATAAGGTGACAAGAATGAGCTTTTTGGATGTCATAGAATGCCACGAATGCAGAAAGAAACATTTTTTGCATGTTTTTATTGCTGCATTCCTGTTGATGATCCTTTTGGTTTGATTGCTTCTGTGTTCGAGATGGAGAATCAGTTGTTGCGACCCGGAACCATGTAACTCCATGAATCTAGCAATAATCATTCTCCTCTCGGGGCCACAACCTGCCACCAACGCTAGAAGATCAGTTCGAAGCGACGAATTGCCAGTGCTTATTTCTGAAGATCTGTCTGTCACGGCTCTGTTTGCTCCTTAGCGATGTGCACTGTTCCACTCGTTCTGTCTTTTTGTGCCCCTAGATAGGTGTCACATTTTTCTGATTACACGGTTTGAATTCGAGATAAACTTTCATGTGTACCGGTTACGTTTCAGGTACTTCCCGCCTACGGTATGACGGAGTGCTGCGGCGGGATTAGCATCGGTTATTTCGGTGATTACAGCACCGGTCATGTGGGTGCACTGTGTCCGGAAATGACGGCTAAACTGGCTGACATCCCCGAGATGGGTATATTTGTCAGGCATGATGGAGTTGGTGAGGTAAGCACACCGACACAGGTGTTCTGCGTGTAGTATGTTCAAGTTCCATTTTATTAGTTTCATTGCTTCACGTATACCTTCTACTGAATGCAAAAGCCATCCTCCAACCGTGCCGTTTTCTGGATGTGGTACTTTTAACCAACTGGAAACCTCTACCGTCATGTTTGTTAACGCACCTTCGGAGCCATCGGTCTACTTGTGTGTGTGTGTGTGTTTAACTGCTTCATCCACCGTTTTATTCAATTATCTTCACTTCTAATCAGTCCAGTGTGTCGCAGCCATTGGTGATCGTACATCTACGAATTATCCTTTTAAGTGTAGTCTTCATAAGTTCTCTATCTTGACTCTGCTCTCAGCATTCCAATCTTCTTTCTGCTCTGTATCCAAATGAGAAGCTTAAAGGAGGCCACCGAAACCGCCGCAAGATATATGATTATTAATTATTGGTGGAGAAATTGAAGCCCAAAACTGATGTGTGAGTGGTGTAATCTACTTTTTGTATCCGGTTTTTGGTGAACGGGATTAGGAAATTTGGACCCATTGAATATGAGCCATGAAGCGCAGTTGGAGTAAGCGGGGTTGCCTACTTCCAGGCGTTTTACCCGGATTATGGATAGAGGGAAACCGTCTTTGAAATAGTTCAACTGCGAATCGGTTTTGGTTTGCTGGGACGAATAGACAGCCGCAGCGCATTCTGTTTTGTGAGTTGTGTTTCACACCGATCATCTTACTCATTATAAGCCACGGGATGAACATTGTTCTCGTTGTTCTCGCTGAAAATTCAGCCTCCGGGTGCATAACGCTTACTTTGACTTGACCCGAGTTGTTACCCGCGGTGATTGTTTGACCCCGTTTCACTCTATTTTATATTCCAATCGCTCCGTTCTCTTTTATTCTTGTTGTTGTGTTGGTAGCATGGTATCTCACAAGCCGGATATATATACAGGTAACAGTACACACGTTGATCTCAACAAATGAAAGTAATAGTTATAAACCCATCCGTATCCATTCAGATATAGAGTATGTATACACAGAGGAAGAGTAGTTGGAATTTGTCGCTTGTTTGGCGATGTGACTTGATCAAGGGTTGGTTTGCTTGTAGGATGTGCAAACATAAGCACACTCTGCTGGTGTACCGTTTCGATTTTCATCCTGCGCTCTCGCTCATTGAATCTCCTCCCGTTGTCCGTAGCTATTGGTCAAGGGTGCAAGCTGTACAAGTGGCTACTACAAAGATCCGGAGCAAACGCGTGAGCTAATCGACGCCGACGGTTGGTTGCACACGGGTGATCTGGCCTCGTGGAAATCAGTAAGCTGTTGCTTGCATTACTCTTAAAACGTTTTTGGCCTTTTCTCTAAGGCAGTTTGTGCACAGGCAACTCACTTTGATACCACCGATATTTTCTGGGCTCTCTCAAAGAATTCATTGAGCTTGTTTAAACTGTTGAACAAGCGTTTTTTTCACCGCAGATTCTGTATACAAGTTGATTTATTAGCTAAAACTAATGGTGGAATATCGAAGCATCGTGTTCCTTGTTGCTAATCGATTGTATTTGTTTCTGCATTGTCTTCAATATCTTTTCCGCCTGAGCGTTTTCCTGTGTGGTTGGAACTAAGATGTTTTCGCCCATTTCTTTTATTGCTGCATTAATTTGTCTAGACAGTGTTTTAAAAAACCCAAGTCTCCACCCCGTTCGCTATCCCTATCGGGGTTCTAGTCCGAAGGCAAATCGACACTTCAATCAAGGAAACCTCGCCTAATGTTCTCAATATGTCTGTGATCAGAGACGGATAAGGTAGGATCTGTAAATACCTCCTTATTGTTCACTTGACTCAGAGCAGATATGTGCTTTTCAGTAATTCATTCATTCCACTGTGTTAGTGAACGGGAGTGGAGACAAACACGTTCACCGTGGCGCATTTTGCTTTCATGTCCCGTACATCTCTCTCCCATCCCGCCACGTTCAGAATGGTGCACTGGAAATTGTCGGACGTAAAAAAGCCTCTTTCAAATTGGCTCAGGGCGAATACGTGTCCCCAGACAAGGTGGAAGCTATCTACCAGTTGTGTCCCCTGGTGGATCAAATCTATGTGGATGGAATATCGGTGCACACTTTCGCTGTTGCCGTCCTCGTTCCGAATTGGACTGAATTGCGCCACTTCCTAGCACACTCGTGTCATCCAGACCAAGCTAAAAAAGCTGCGAGGATCAGGGCACGTTCGAACGCAGAACTGAGCTCAGATCCGCAAGTTCGACAGTCGATCTTGAAAGAGCTGAATCGAATCGGTCGTGCCAATGGACTGAAGGGATTCGAACTAGTGAGTGATTCGTTTCCACATCTTGCTCGGTTTACCAGCTTGGTGCCTTTGAATACTATTCATCCCGTATTGATTATTTTCGTTTCATTCACTGTCAGTGAGATTTTGCGGAGGTTACACGCATCACGGTTTCAGTTTGTTTTTTGTTTCTGGTGATGGTTTTCGATATAAGCAACGCGAACAAATATGCGAACGGTTACGGTTGAATAAATCCTCGGAATCCGCCGGCAACGTGAGCTATGCGCTTCGTCACAACTGACAGCATTCGGTGAATTGTCGATGGCTACACATTTTTCATTCTTTTTGACTGATATGGTTGAGTCACAACAACCATGGATGTTGCTATCGTCCCACATTTGATATTCCACAACCTTTAATGTAATCGGATTGCCAGGGTGAGATGTTGCAATAAATCTTTGGCTGATCAGTATTGATCATCAGCGTGTTAGAATAATTGGTTCTGTTATTTCGCAGCCCATGGCTTCCTACATTCACAGAAAAAATCATCGATATGATTCAGTTAGAAAGATCTGCTCCGTGGTTGTGAGCAAGCGGATGTTGAGACAACTATGAACTGACTGATCGGCGAAAATTGTCACTCGCGTTAATTGCCAGAGTTCAGGTTGCGGATCATCAGATAGACGTTCTCCCCAAACACTGCTCTTGATCTCTATTATTGCAGGATCAAATAGTTTACCAGATGACATCGAACCGCTTAATGCGCTCCAATCTCGCCAGCTTTTCCGAAACCCTTTGTGAACCAGGCCTGGCTCCAATCACACACTGTTATTAGTTCAGCCGATACTGCGATTGTGAATACGATTTGCTGTAGCGTTCTCTTCGGCATGTCGTTAATGTTGTCCTAGTGATAGATAGGTCGTTGACTTTGGGAATATAATACCAAATCTATACGACCAATTGTTCTACTTTGAAACATGTCAACACAGCTATAATGAAAACATACATTGTCGCAGTTCGAACGTAGTCCGGAATTCATGGTTTTCATGTAGACCTCTGAGAAAAGCAAAATATTACTTATCCGCAAATCTGTGGAAGAGCGTAAGTAAGATACAGAGAAAAGAAATCAAGCGGTATTTTATGTGAGTAAGTCCTGCATGATGATAAGCTGGCTTTCCCGGGTTCTCTGAGAACAGCTGCCTTTGCGTGGCGGAGCGATTAGCGCAGACTGAGGGCCATTTCTGTTTTCAGCTTCGTTAGCTATACACAGCTTTTTGACAGATGCTCGATATCTTCTTTGATTGTAGTGCTTCAAGTCTTCGACTGACCGCCAATATGATTGTGGCTGTATCAGTTAACTTTCATGATATCACGCAGACACCAGAAATCGAAATTCTCGAGTTTTCGGATAGGCCAGGCTCCCTTTAGACCCGTACCTTAGTAAGAATGATAATTCCAATGCGCGTTCATAGCGTAGTTGGATTTCGTCTTTGTCCCGGTCCGTTGGGTGAGCCGAGTTAACGCAAGTCACGAACGCATTCCAATGGTTTGCAGTTCATTGTGAGATGTTGTACTGGGATCACTGCCGCCAAACGAGTTTATATCCAAGCTAATTTCCTGATAAGGCGGTCGAGTGACTGGTAGTTAGTATCTCGTAGAAAAACATTCTTCCTCGAACTCGAGGTTAAATTGCTCATTGCAACACAGAACAACCGGCGAAGGCACGGTTCATGCTCCCATCAATGGCATTGCCCCACAGCATCAGAGACAAAGGAACACCTTGTAAACCTCCGAGTTGAAGGAAAATTTGAAGAAATCTTGTATGCGGGCGTAGATTCGGACTCCTGCACAAATTCGTCGCTCGCCTGTTCGATGTGGTTCCCATATGCAACAACAGTGACCAAGATATAACCTTTATACTAGAGGTTATTGTGTATATATCGAACCCTCTTGTTGTAAAGAGTGGGCCACCGCCTCTTATGTTGAATTTACATGAACGTTCGATAGCATGTTCTGAACGATAATCAAGATTGAATATAGTGTTGATTTTGATGGGTTCTCCGACTTCGCAGTCGCACTGATGATGTCTAGTCTGACCACGAAACGTCTGCAACCAGCAATTCCAGTTCGGAGAACCCATCTGTCACCAATGCTTGTCCAAATGACTGGATTTGTGGCGTTTTAACACTTCCATACCCTGTCATGTCTCTGTTCAATAGTTTGACATTTCTATCTGTTGAGAGATCTGTTTCTCCCGGTTTCTAATTGAGAACTGTGGAGAAAGTTAGTATGAGATAATGCTCAGTCTTTTCAATATTTTTCTTCAACGGTCCACAGCAGGTATGTTACTGGAATGTGTTTAATATGATCCATTGGTAACTATGCTGTCACATGGGGATGCGCATACATCCGATCTAATTGTCATTCAATGCGGATACCTTGTCTTTCGCCCAATCTCAGGTCAAAGCGTTGCACGTGTCCACGGAACCGTTTACCATCGACAACGAACTGTTGACTGCCAATATGAAACTGTCACGTAGCAATCTGAGACGCCATTTCTCCGCTGTGGTTGAACAAATCTATCTCGAGAATCAGTGTTGATTGAACACACACGCACAGAGATAATTTTATTCGCACAAGCCCGAATTCTCACATCCGTTTTCTAACTCACTTCCCATCTTCACTGTCTGTTGTGCTCGCGCAATTCTCGTACGTTGCATTTTTGTGCGCCCTCTTTTGTCTTATTGAGTACATCCAGTTGATATTCTCGACCAGATACTCTTTGAATGTGCCCGGATATTTCAAGTTTTAATGTGGCTCATCTGTTTCTCTCCCCTTTTTCTTTCTATCTGTGTTCTGAAATCAATCTTCGTTTGCCATACACTGTTTTTTTTTGGCGAATTGGCCTCCTCACACTCATTGTGTTTCACACCGAGTTCGTTCCCTGTTCTTTATTTTGATATTTCAAATATATCTATCGTAAAGATTCAATCTAATCATAATTGGACACTCACAGCATGTGATTTGATCCGCGGATGTCCACTCACGAAGTCAAAAGCTGTAGTGTAGTGGGGAATCGGTACACTATCGTCTGTAGATTGTTTAGTTGTATGAGTTATGCGAAGGTGGTTAGTTATCACACATTGACTCGGTTGTCGAATCCTGGCGGGATTAAATGAGCACTGTCTCATTGGCTCGATTCATACGACTTGTAGCAAAATAAAATTACCTGTGGTGTGTGTTCCTGTCTGTCTGTCGGTACTATCCTGGCTCATTGTGGACTCATATTTGACTGGAGGCCTTAACATACGCTGAACACATCACTTGTAAGGAGTGATGAAAGTCGCCGGAAAGTCAGAGTCGTAGATTTTTGTAGTATTCGGAATAGGATTCGAAATCGAATAGAGCGAACTCGGTATCGGACTGAAAACCCGCTGAATAGCGCAAAGTCAGGTAGAACCAAGACGCGCTGTGGATACAGTTAATTCGATTCAGAAAATCATGGAAATATATATCACAAGCATCAAACAATCATTGGTCGATTGTTCAATGTCCAATCGACAAGGATATGGTTTATCTGTTTGCCTTCTTGCACTCAGCCAATCCGGATGATGCCAATTGAGAACACAGGGCTGGTCGGTTATCCCGCTTCTTGATTGGTTACCTGGAGACTGTATCACGGTGCGTGCGTACTCGTTACACGATCACCACAATTTTACATGCTTTATTTGTTCGTCCTTGCGGTCAATAATCGGTTAATTAAACAGTAGAGTACATCTGACCAATTTTGATTGAGTCATAGTGTAGGCTGACCCAATGGTCTCTTTGCCTTTCGATATATATATATATATATATATATATATAAATATATATATATATATATATATATAGGTTAACTTTGTTGGTCGTCCGTTGTGTTTATGAGACTCGAAGAAAATATATTACAAGATTTTTAAATAAGCTTCAATCAAGAAACAGAGTTAGTTTAGTTTATTAGTTAGTTTATTATTTTTCAGATATATGCTTATCCTGCCACCTGGATGGTCCATCAAAGAAATCCTCGGCTATAGGAAACAATTTAGGACATAGGATTCTTTTATTGAAGCATACTCACCATGCATAGTTACGATGTCACTCGTCACTGCAAGGGCTGTACGGTTCTCGATGTGAATCGGCGACAGCATTACAAATTCACTGGGATTGAGACCCGGACACACAGGGTTGCTATCCCGACCACACTTGTACTTTGTAGGTTGATACAAAGCAGCCGGTTACAGGTCAATACCACACTGAGATTAACTAAACCAGACTATACCTTTTTCAGTTTAAGCTGTCCGAGTGTCAATTTAAGATGTCATGTTGCTATGTGGATAGTACCTTGCATGGCACAGAGTGAAAACGTTCGATGGGACCCCTGTTTACTCAGATCCATGTGCTTCCTACATGCATACTGATCTATGGCCCCCGAAAATTTCTCTTTTGCTTGGTCAAGTGAGAAATGTAGTCATCGTGTGAGAGACCCCAGCAAACCCTAATACTCTCCTTTTTTCGTATTTAACCAAGCATTCATCGGTCTGCACATGGTGGTATAGCTTTGACTGAATTGTGGGTTGCATTGTCCAATCCAAGTGTGTGCAAACACGCAGACAAGATAATCGTCGGTGCATATTTTTGTTGAGCGTGAGACGATATTTTCGGGGGCCATAGATCAGTATGCAGATAGGAAGCAAATGGATTTGGGTAAACAGGGGTTCCATCGAATGTTTTCACCCTGTACTGTGCAAGGTACTATCCACATAGCAACATGGCATCTTAAATTTATAGTCGGACATCTTAAACTGATAGTGTTCAGTCGCATGATACAGGAATTTTATCGAATAGGCCAGCTGTTTGCATCGAAAGCCGAGCACGTGTTTTCGAGGAAATTCATTTTGAGTATCAGTCAAACGGAGAAACGATAAGTGTGTCGGATTAATAACCCCATGTCCCCGGGTTCCAATGGATTAGCGATTCCCTAAGAACCTGTACCGGGCTTTTCAGCCCTGAGCCATTCGTTGATACTGTATGACTAATATATTTCCACAGTTAATACATGGGTAAAGTTATCATCAGCCTAATGACCTCATGCAGTTTTTGAATACCACGGTCCCTTTACACAATATGTTCCGTGTCATTGTGTATTCAACGAAAACAAGAGGCAGAAAATAATTGCATATGATGAACTCCATCGTTTGACAATGTGAAATCGGCAAATAAAGGCGACCGCGAGAAAATCGGTCTAAAACAGTGCCTCNCAGTGCCTCTGGATAATTAATGCCCCTTGATGACTATTCATTTATGCAATTGAAGAGTTATGTGAAAAACCGAGGACAACCAGGATATATATATATATGTGTGTGTGTGTGTGTGTGTGTGTATGTGTGTGTGTGTATGTGTGTGTGTGTGTGTGTGTGCATACCCATTTAATTCAAAGACAACCACATCTCGGAACTAGTTACTATAGAAATCAAATCAAATCAATCTTCGACCCCGTCCCTCACACTTCATGTTGTTTTATTTGCAACCAATCGATGGGCATAAGGAAACGGTGTGAGTTATAATTCTATACCATCATTTGACCAAGGAGCATTGCAGGCGTATAGGACAGCCCAACGGACAGTTACTTCAGCCACTTGTCCGGCTTTCATCTGTATGATCATGCGTGGTTTAGTACAGCACATTTTAACAAGACAGACGTATATATACTGCAATTGGATTGTCCTAGGGAAAAATTTGTGGTTATACTCCATTCTATCCTCATCGGAGAACTTCCATCTAAGTCAACTCAAATGACGCCAACTGGGTGGCGATCAAAGCGAAAACTGTTCCTATGAACGCCTCTACGAAAGTTGTTCCGGAAAATTGAAGATTAGACGTTATAATTCCCTTATGCCCAAAATGGTTGCATTTCCATACGTAACCTCTATGGTCCAACCACGTTTATTTGTACATGAGATATAAATACGCACACATAACTGTAAAGGCCTGAAGACGAAGTTACGAAAACAAGCTTGTTCGCCATACTTTTTTGCTTTTGATATTCATATGGGAATCTTCCGTGAAATCCCTAGTAGTTAGTGATTTTTCGAACTCAGTGGGACATGGAGAATTCCATAACCGATTTCTATATGATCGGTTTTGTGTTCGCACCTGGCGAAGAGGGGAGAGATTAATCTCCAATAGGGCCTCATTTCAGGTGAGTAACGGATAGCCACAGATACAAAGTTTACATCACAGACGCTTTCAATTGGACGCTTGAAGGATAGCATGCAGTAGTTCACAATTCGGCTGCACTAGGATCACGTTCCGTCATCCTGTGTACAGTCCCGCGACGCGTTATACTTGGGACAAATCTTGGTACCTCACAGCTCAATTCAAGCGGATTGCAGGATTGTTTTCTCTTCTTTATACGCATACCTTTCTTTATTTCCCAGCGGGCGAAATCCCATCTGTCTGGCTATAGTTAACCCACGAGAGAGGGGCATCACTATGAGAATGACAATGAGTTTTTTTTCACTATCTTGTATTTTCCTAACTTTGTACGATCGAATATTTTGTTGATAGTGGTGTATGGTGCGGAACCGAATTCAAGTACATTTTACTAATGATCGATGAGAATGATGGAAAAAATCGAGGTCACCACAATGAACACAGTGGGTTATCCAATCGGTGTTGAATTCAAGTGAAAAATTTCAACCCTGGACATCAGTGCATGCACTGGAAAATGTTGTATCGTCACTTGTTCTACCGTTGGTTTGTGAAGATTCAGAGCGCGGTCCAACCAACCCCGAACGGTCCATACACCTTAACTGTCGATAGTTGCACTTGACTGTCTTTCTTTTGAGCTAAGTAGCTCTCACGTTTCCGTATACAGATAAATATGGAACCCTATCCATATATCATCCGTCGTCTAAACACGATGGAAAGGAATCAGAAATGGAATGTTCACGAGAATGAGTGTGTGTCTAACTTACTACAACGATTTTTTAGCCACTCCGGTCCTCAATTTGTCAATCTCGAATATTCTACAAAGTTATCTGAGTTATTTCTTAAAGGGCCGTGACAGAGAGCAGAAAACTCATTTAATCAAGCAGGCGACACCCCAAGGCTTCAAAAGTGTAACAGTTAGACAAGTGTTGGCCTCGAAATATCTCGTTCGTATTGATTTCTAAAATCGAGAAAGAGACTAGATAATCCTGTGATAATCGCAATAGTACTGAATATAGACATACGGGAACCCGTAATGCACTGCTCAGAACTGGATTGGCTCCAACCCGAACTGCGAATACCAATGAAACACACAAGGAATTGATAGAAACAAATTCTTATGTTTATTGATGGCATTAGAGTATGTTTTATAGAAGGTAATAGTTCATATGATTGGTTGAACGACCATCCTCCAATCACGTAACCGTTTGCTCCGACGTATCATATGTGCTAACTCAGATGTCATGTTTGCCCGGTGTACCATCGACCAAGCTTCCTGAACGGTGATTGGATGACATGAAACTGTACCTGGGCATGCATGGGTTACGGCCACGGAAGTCTGGATTACCACAAATCCGTAACTAATTTTCGGGGTGGAAAAAATCCTCGGAAATCAACAGCTCCGCAATATCAGGAAGTGTATTGCTTAGATCCGAGCTTTTTTGTCGCAACATAACGTGACATAGTTAAATTCCGTCTACCCTGAGTTCATTTTCATTCTACTTCCCCGTAAAATCCAGGCTTAATATTACCTTTGCGTATCGAAACAGCTTCGAAATTACTGCTCAGTCACGCTCACTAGCACCATGGGTGTTACATTTTACTCGTGAAGGACTTTATCCGTTGACTGGAAAAGATCACTGTACACGGCAATTTCGTCTTGAACTCGTCGTGTATATAACAAATGAAGTATGAACTGAAAAGCTAAGAAGCACTGGACATCTGTTTTGACCTGGTTGGGCCCCATCAGCGATGCAAATCCATCGACCCAACTGGTGATCGAACTCGGGACCTCACAGGTAGAACGCAAGCGTACTATCCACTCGGCCACTGTGCAGCTGATCAGACCGTTTGGTCATTTTCCGTTAACTTTGAAATCGAACCGATTCCTCCATTACTCGCGTGAAGTTTCGTCTTAGTCTGGAATTGTAGACTGTGAGTTCGTTTCTCGTTCACGCGGAAACTTGAAACCTGGATCGTCGTGTTGGGATTCGAAGTTCTAAACAGTTCCCAAGTTTCGATAATCAACGCCTTGATCGAATGGCTACATTAATTTCGATTGATATATATGTACGAGCCCCGATTCGATTGTTCACAAGCACCAGAGTATGGATGAATGAATGAACCCAAAGGTACATCATTAAGAGGTCATTTGCGATGAATAGTGGTTATGAATTCCCTAAGCTGCCATACTTTCTCTGTTCTCACATCGGCTTCAGGGCCTATTGTGGTGATCGTGTAATGAGTACGCACGCACCGCGGTCCAACTTCCAGGTAACTAATCATGAAACGGAATAACCGACCAATCCTCTGGTCTCAATTGGCACCAACCGAATTGACTGAATGCAAGAAGGCAAACAAATTAACCTTATCCATGTCGATTGGACATTGAACAATCGACCAAAGATCGTTTGATGCTTGTGATATATGATTTTCTGAACAGAATTGAATGTTTTCGTCACAATAACCTTGTTTGCAACACCGGGTGACAGCTCTTTCAGAGTCAGTCCAATGATCAATCAATGCTATGATTCGATGTTTTGTAAGTGGGTTAGATGCTACTAACCACAACAAACGTGATCTGATGGTCTTGGTAGAACATTTGATAATAAGTAGTATGTGAATGACTGGAAAAAATCTCCCTGGAAGCACACGATCGATTTCGCGGTTCTGGCCGCTCCTCAGGTATGCGTATCCGGTAATCTTTTGTCAGTTCATTCATATACTTGTACCCAGGAAGTGTATTTTCGTCACCATAACCTTGTTTGCAACACCGGGAAGTTTCGTCCAGTCATTCACATACTACTTATAATGAAGAATAAATTGTACCCACAACTTGTCTTGGTTCTACCTGACTTTGCGCTTTTCAGTGGGTTTTCAGTCCGATACCGAGTTCGCGCTATTTGATTTCGATTCCTATTCCGAATACTACACATATCCGCTATCAGCTGAACAATTGACCCTTTTCGGTCGTCGATACGATCCTGGTTTAGGCTACCGGAAAAGATTTACTAATGATCTGAGTTAGGCCTTGCAGTAGATCCTTAATCGTCTTTTTATGGCTACAAAACACCAGGGTAACTTTTTTCTTATCCATGATAACTTTATCCGACTGCGGTTCTCCTCAGCATATCGAATCACTCACGGTTCTGAGTCGACATTTCCACGTTATGCACATCTCATGTAGTTCAGTTCATTGTTACCTGTCCCCAGACATTGAACCAACTATTCCGAGCTCTTATCTATACTAGATTGGCGTGGTGAAACTAGCCTACAGGAGAACGCCAGCCACGGAGTGAGGTGTTACAGTTTCTGGACAACGAACCACGTGTCAACCAATAAGAATTCATGTGATCTAGGCAGAAGCTGTATGACGTCCGGAATAGATACAGGTCATTGGTGGCGACCTGTGTGACCAATAAAATTATTTTGTGCATGTTGCTTAACCTCATTGCTTTTCCTCGATAAACCAATAGCTACTGCGGTGACCTTACTGTTTATCTCTGTGATGGAAGATTCCAGCGTACGGTTGCTAGCTCGATTCTGTGCTCCAGTTGCGACCGTGATTTGTAATTCGCAATCCGTGTCTACTTCAATTACTGTTGTAGGTCACCGAATTCTCATTTTACATAGGTGAACCGACGTCCACGAAACGAACGTGCTGTCCTATCTGAGCGTTTCTACAAAATGCACACATATACAATGCCGTACACCAGAGTTCTACTTTTCGATGCTAAAACTTATTGCATCATGAGGGGGGGGGGGGGCTGGGAATGTCTGAAGTTGACCATTTCAAATCGATAAAAAAGGATAACTGTACAGTCCATGCTTGCATGGCTTATATTTCTAAGTGTGTGGTAGGGAGCTGCACTGATTGGCTCTCTCATTTTGCCGTGGATGTTTTGTCCGGTGTAGAACGAATTAGGGGCCACGCAGTCTATTTGTCTCCAGTATTTGAGACTGGTTGCACAGGTTTATGCCACATTTATGATCCCTCTAGCTTGATTCTTATTTATCACCTCAGTTATTTCTCGTACCGTATGCAACACTGATTTCTTAGTCCGTACCAGACACTTTGTTTCTTCAGCCGACAGTGTCGTCTTGTGCAATACGCAGATTTAGCAATTCTTGAATTATGCAACCACATTTGTTGTCTGATTACCGTCTGCTTGACCTTGTGCACGTTTAACTGGTTCGCACTGTTAACCACCGTTCCCAAACGCCGGACTTGCGGTCACATACCCATCTCTGGACCGTCAACTTGTTCTTTTCTGCCGTTTCTAATTTGGTTTCTGTTCCCCATCCCTCCTTTTCCTGAGGTAGTAGTGCTCCATTCAAACGTGTTTCCCAAGATACTATTCAACTTGAGTTTCATTTTTTTCGCCTCCGAACGGTGAATATCTATGGACCCTTCTCCATTTCTGTTCTGCCTCACACCTACAATTCACAGAATTTTATCCAAAGAATTTGCTAATTGAACTTGTCATGAATGCGTTCCCATTTATGTTCTTGACCAGTGTACAGATCTACGCGAAACCTGTCATGCAATTCACTGTCTACGAAGTACTTTATCTCACAGATTTCTGTCTAAATAATGGTTATAACTGACGGCGGTCCCGCTAAAAATGGGAGAAAAGTTATGGCTTCCCCACGTTTGTCGTCCAAGTGTTGGCACTGTGGAAACCAATGCGTGGAGAGAATCTCTTTTGGGTTCAATGCAAACCGTTATTTTCCCATTACCTGGGGATTATACAACTCTTCTCCTGGTCAACTATTTGGCACTCGCTAAATTATTGTTTTAGGTTTTCTCTCGCTGTGGCCGATCCAAACATTTCTATACGGGTATAATACTATGCACACAATGCACAATTTTTCAAAGATGTCAATTCCAAATTTGAATAGTTTACCGCGAAAAATTTGCCAAACTTAACCTTTAGCGATCCTGCATGCACACATTCCTTTCCGTATTGTTAATAGTCTACGATTGTATGATGACTGTTAGCATCGTCCCTTGACCTTGCGTGTCTACCTACCGAACCCCGTTCGCGACAGTACTGTTCAAACCAATGAATGCCGACCGCACTTATGTGACTTTCATGAGGGAAATTCGTCGTGTAAAGAGCAAGTGAAGAGTTAACTGAAAAGTTAGGAAGCATGGGACAGCTGTTTCAACCTGGTTACGTCACTTTGCTAAGTCCCTGCTCCAA
>UZAN01043932.1:0-15435 GCA_900618425.1 Echinostoma caproni
AGGTAACCATGTGCGACCTCAGCAGCTGCAAGTCGTGGTTCAGGAGAGCCTGGGCGGTGGTGGCCTCAGCTTTCGGAAGACTGACAGCAAAAATGCATGGAGATCTCAGAGGGAGCTTCCTCTGCTGCATAGGTTCCTGCGAATCGCGGGGGCACCTCTCAACTGTCCGTGACATGTTACACGCACATTGCCTGGATGTCGTGGACGAAGGAGTCGAGTCTGTCCGTGAGGGCGATGCAGCAGACGATATCCCTGCCCTTTTTTGGATACTTCTTCTGCGGTACAGTTGCAGGAGCTTCTTTTCTAAGTGGAGTGGAAATGACATCTGCATACGAAGGGGCAACTTTCACAACTGTGGTCGGCGTTATGGGGGTTACAGAGTTTTTTGGCCGTGGCGAGCCAGCAGGCAGGCAGGCAGGCACGCAAGGAACTTGTTTATAATATTTGTTTTCCAATGCAAAGAACTGTATGCGATTGCCATAAAAGTTGATCTTAGTATCTATGAATTAAAATCAACCACTGAATTTAATGAAGTTATCTGTTGTCTGTTCACCCGAAGATCATGCAAAGGAATGTTCTGTTTATTATGTATTCGTTTACGCTCATTTTGCTGTAAAATTTATTAACAAACAGGTGATAGAGAAGAGGAAGAAACCGATGAGAGCTCTTCTGCATGTTACAGTTGGAGGGGAAAAGCTGGGTGAGGGGTTTGGGTTTTGAACACAATCTTCGATGAGATATGATTGTGACTACCACTGCTTGACTACCGCTACGGGCATCTGAGAGAAATTGTACCTGTTTTGACAATAATATGATTGCTATATAAGATCGACGATTGAAAAATGTGCCATGTTTGAAGTCCCTCTTCGGGCTTGTCTAACTCGATGTTAAGCATCCTTTGGGAATGTTTGTTAGCTGTGCAGTGGATTAAGGAGCGGTTTAAGGTAGAATCATGTTATTTTTTTCGCTGTTAGATTTAAAGATTTGATTTTCACTAACACAGTGAGTTAGTCGTACTGTATTGATCAATTGATACTGCGAATTATCCTTCGGCGTTCCGGACACAGAGCTTATAACTGCCTTTGGCCTCAAAGCATCAATTTAGGTCGTCTGTACACTCGTTTGGTCTAATACGTGTCATTGACCGAACCACTTTATTGGTTTGATGAGTCATTTTTCAGTTTACTTAGTCTACCGCATGCTATCCTCTCTCTCTCTCGATTGACGGCCGGTTTCGTACTTTATTCACGCTCAAGATAGTGTCCCTTGAAACTTCCCTATCTCTATCTCTCTCTCACTCACAATGGAATGCGAACTGTCAAGCATATTGGTTGGTGCATTGATTGCCTGTCAGAATTGTAACATGAAAGAATGCGTTTGCAGTTTCGGCTACATCCCTTTTCACTCTGCTGGCACAGAAACGAGTCATCGCGTGTGCGCTGGTGAAGTAACCATGGTTTTGATGACATCGGTCGCCAATTTGAATGGGAGAAATGTTCGCGACCGGAAACGGTAGTTCGACAATTAGGGGTGTGTATTTATTCATCCATCGGACAAAGTGATTGCGAAGAGTTGGTTGCCTCTCACTCACGTGCGCGCTCCCTCTAATTACTGAGTATATAGTTTATGTAGTTCTACAATTGAGTGAATATCCACACTCCNAGCACACTCATCGGATAGTTCTCTTTGTCCACACTCTCAAAATCGACCTCCATATGTTGGCCACATGGAAAACTGTTCGGTAGAGCAATACATGTGTAAAAAATGATGGAGCAAGACATTAGCCTCTCGGTGTTCATTTTCGAATGATTTGTGCGTCACATTCCATTATCATAAAATCAAGTGGGTGCAAATGTAAACCTTCATTCTGCTTTCAGCTGCCAGGATTTGAAGTGAAATTGTGCAAAATGTTCCCTCATATTTGCGCGACACCTACCTACCTATCCTGAACTGAGTTACCTACTTTCTTTTATCGTTGCCAGGCGTTAGAACTTACCACCTGATTCGACTGAGTAGTGGGAAAGAAGAAGCACTTTAAAATGAGTTCAAAGAAGGTGAATGAAAACATTTTTTAGCACCTTGAAGATATTCATAATCAGTCCTGATCCGCTCGTGTGACATCATCCGATTGGATGCTTTTAGTGGCTCACGCTTCGGTAACTACGTGGTGTTGTAAATGCAAGTGAAAGATATTGAATAAGTAGGAATTTGGTTTATTGATGTTGTATGTGGCTAGCGTTTTTGGTTCAGAATGAATAGGAGTCCACTGTGTGTCAGAATCAGCCGAACATCAGCGTCAACGACAATAAGTGAACTCGAAGACAGAGTCTAGCCGGAATTCATTGTTAAAAAATAGTCAATTTTCTAACTTGGTCACTCAGTAAATCTTATTCGCAAGTGATGCCAGGTTACACAATGCAGTATGGGATTGTTAAGAGAAAACAACTCCAAAAAGAAGGATTCCACAGCACCGTTCGGATTTTACATCTTGTTTCTTCACGAATCTTTGTGACAAGATGACTCATTTTAGTAAGGGTAGAGCTGTTTCTAACGATAAGTAATTACTTCAACCTAAAGTGTAAGTATAGTTTTGCTAGGATGAATGACAACAGTGATCGTATCGCGTTTACAACCAAAACTATCAAGAAGTTCACACATTGGTGAACACAGTACCCAGTTGTTCACTATTGTCCCCGTTCTTTCAGCTTGACACCACTGACATCCGGCGAGGTACGATTCAAATATGCCAGCTGATTATGACAGTAAATCCACAATAAAAAGCAGTGGTTTTCAACACGTTTCCCGTAAGGGAGCGGCGTAAAATACAATTCTGAGAAACTATATCCATTCGTTCACGCTTCGTTTGTTAACAGGGAGAATGTTGACATACGGTTAAGATCATAAAAGATGCTTCAAAAAGTGAGCTAGCATAACCTATTTAGTGAACCACTATCACATGAGACAGATCAACATCATCGAGTTTGTCTGAATTGACTGGAGAAACCCGGCCAGTCTCACATCAAAGCAACCGAGTGATCAGACTTAATATGTTTTGTCGTCGAAACAAAAAACGGAGTCATTTTGAGCACGGTAATGTACCTCTCGAACAAAATTACGTAAAAAGAACGTTCTTGTCAACAGTAATTTCTAGAGAGCAAACCAATTAAGGGAGATCGTGAGTGAAAAAAGCAGTTGCTCGCGCTTAAAATATGACACGACCGTCACTTATTGAAAGGTATACGTTATGCTGAATCGAGCTATTACGCATTTTATCCAATAAACTATTATTCCCATTGAATAAACTGATTTGCTTTGTAAGTGATTCTTCCACGAACTGTAAGATCACCTACGACCCACCCATCGAGGATGTTTTATCAGATGTGCAATGTTTTCTCGAGCGCTAGTTCCCGAAGAAGTAAAAGGAGATATTTTTCAGCTTCTCTTAAGTGGTCTGCGGTAAGAATCAGGAACATATAAATGATGTGATTACAATGAAAAATTGTAAAGTGATTCACTTTTCGAACACGGAATGATATAAGTTGGAGAAACGCCCAGTTGGAATACCTTTAGATGTGTTCACAGGAGCTGGCTTTGGTTTGTGCCATATTACCATCTCTCTACTCCAAGATTATTTTTCTGGTAGAACACACTTCACGAAGTTTCTCGGAAAAGCCTCTGACTCCCTACCGGTCAACTCAGAGGAGCTCCAGGGAGAAATTCTGTCCCCCTTTCTTTCCTCTTTCTATATTCGTGACCTAACACTGACCCAGATAATCTTCTCATCTAGTATGCTGATGGTGTCATCATAGGTTCCGAATTCCAAGGTAATTTCCGTTTCTCAGCTTCAAACTAGATTATCTGCCTTAAGCTTATGATCTTCGTCTTCCAAGTCATCACTCAATGCCTCTAAATGTAGGGACGTTACCTTCTCGCTAGCCACAGGAGAACGGCTACAATATTTTGAAAGGAATTGTTCTCTGCTCTCTGTCGACAACCAGCCTGTTCCCCCAGTACATTCTCTGCAATGCCTCAGTGTCACTATCTCCCAAGATTTCACCTGGAATTCACATTTAAACTCTACTTTTAAAAGGATTCGACGATTGTATTTCTTTATTTCCCGATTGCTTTCTTTAAAAGTTCCACTGTATTTGCTCACTCTATTTGTGTATTCTTGTGTTGTTACTCATCTTCTCTACTGCTCTCCAGTTTTATCTACCGGTCTTAGAGTTAAAGACTTCACAATTCTACGCCGGTTTATTAAAACTATTTCTCGCACAAGCAGTATTCCCTATTTGCACTTGCTTAACTTTATCGCCGACAAACGTTTTACCTCTTGCGAAAACTTGTGCAACAAAGTTCTATCAGACACCGCTCACCCATTACACACAGAACCTAAACAATGCTTATCCACTTCGGTAAATTAAATGTCTTTATAAACTTGTGTATGCTCGTACCACTCTCTACCGTTTGTCCATTAGTCCATATGTTTCGAGATTTCTGGCTCAAAGGGCATCTGTTAGAGAAAACGTTTTGAATTCACTATGCAAATGTTATCCATTTTCAAACTTTTACGCCACATTCCTTTGAATTTCTAGTGCTGCTTTTCACTCTTTCTTTGTCACTGTATGCAATGACCAATGATCCTGGAATGCAGGAAGCTGAGAATCCATCCATTAGGACGAATGGATGGTTTTTTTGACGTGACCTGACTTGATTAGTAATTGTTGGATGGCACATGGACTGCTGCTTTCAGTTGAGGGCGGAGCGATGATCAAGTGTTTTGGTTTACCATCCCAGCGACTTAGAGATCATGCGCAAGTCGCACCACTTCCACCGAACATCTTTTGCAGTTATGTATGACTTCAGGCAACATTCAGTCGGCATTTTTTCTCCTACAGGACAATTTGCTACAATATAAATATATTTATTACTTAAAAAGCAATTCAAAATATGATTAGCACCGTGGTTACTGCAGACAGTAGCTCAAACTAAAACTGCTTATTTACTGCTTATTCACAGTTTTTAGCATTTTCATTAGGATGTAACAGGGCCAGGCATGATGCCGAACTCGTTTCCAGTGACACTAAATAAATCCTTTTTCTTCAATTATTTCCAGATTCGTTGTCCATTAATACTGAGTAGCTCAAGCTAATCTGTGTAAAACCGGCATATAAGCATCATTGTTAAGACTGGAAAAACGATACAATTTCATTTTGCAACACACGTAGTTAATTATATGGATTGAAACTCATTTGAGGTACCGGGCTCCATGAGCAAAGGAACACTGAAATACACCCGTGGATTACGGCGATTACTCTCTAGGGCGTGACGGGTACGTCAGCATCCAAACATGCTAGATTATTACTATCGGGCTTTCGATTTTTGTGCTTAGTTCACTACTCGGAGCTGGAACTGGTTTTGGTGCCTAAAGTTATTCTATTTAAGCACTCGATGTAGGGCCTGATTCATTTTTAAAGCGATGGAGCATACATTAAGTTCATCCAAGGCAAAAAACGCTTCTCTTTGTTTAGGTTAAGCTATGTCAATGATTTAGTGAGTTGGTAATGTACACACGCAATAGAGCAATGATAGTCAAAACACGGTTTATTTGAACATGTGACTACCGCCTAACAAAGGAGACGTATCATGATTGGCCAATTGGTTTACGTATCACAGTTTCACCTGGTCTCATGCATTTCAGTATTTGCTAGCTTACAAATCAATAAAGCCAATAGTAGACGGTGTATCTGGTTTGATTTTATTGCTATTTTGTTTTTCAAATACGAATAGAAAAACAACTGTCTGTTATCGAACGGTTATATCTTCAACAATAAGGATTCTTCAAAGCATGTAATTTTTAATGAGTCATAAAAGATCAGCGAAATGGTATCAATAACAGACAATTAAAATAATGGAACATCATAGAAGTTTATACAACCAACGGAGTGCTTCACAAAGAAGATTCGAAGGAACAAACCTCACTGCAATGACAATACGATGAAAAGGTTTAATAAGGGATAAATCAAAAATGAACTAAAACACCTCAAAATACGGTTCCCGTTTCTTCTAAAGCAAGACACATCGACGAACAGTGCTTAAATTGCCGGCTACTGTAGTGTTGAGTTTATCAGTCAGGTGAATGAAAACGCTTTTCTCTGTGGCACTCAATAGTGTGTAAAAACTTGTGGTGCGGATGAAGAGGTTGTCAATGAAAATTGCCAAGTACTCGTTTCTCCATCGGAAATCGGTTGTGATTGATTGATTTGGGATTTACCCGTATCAACTCGGAATAGTGGGAACTCACACCATCTGCTCAAATGTGTTTCACCTCCGCTTCGCGTACCAGACAGATCATTAGGAACAATAATAATTTGTTCAACATGCGCACCAGTAGCTAACAAATACTTTTTTACATCAAACAGAGACTCACTGAATAGCTTATCCCTCGATTAAACACTTCAATCCTTGTCATCAAATATTCCCCTGTAGCATGCTGATGAACAAACCACCGTTTACGAGCAATTTCATCGGTAGCTGCACACACCCGAGGTTCAAACTATTCACGAGTTCGAAGGGGCACGCAAGCGTCGCTCAATCAGTTGCATCCCCCTTGGTTGTCACGTTTTAGTGATCAATGCCTCTGGCGTTGGATTGATGTACAGTGCGGGCGGTTGAAGATGTACTACAGATAAGGCATAGACATCCCTTGTTCAGGCCATTGGAATCGATTTGGTTTTCAGGTCATGCGAGGTCGTTTGAGTGGCGTTTCTGACCCTGTTCGTCTATCAGATACGGGGAGGCATGTGAACTTTTCACCTGTTCTGAAATTCACCCTGAAAGTGGCAAGTGGGAATATTAAAAAAACAAACAAATAAATAGTTGATTTGTAAATGGGCGAGGTTTCTTTTATTTGCCCATTTGCCCTTTCTCGTGTAAGGTCATCCCGCCGAGTTTTGCAGTCTAAGAACAAGTGATTATGACTGAACGGTTCTCGCATACCAAATTGATGAGCAGTGCAAAACCAGTACTCGTTTATGTTTGATTTCTTCCCGGCCATTTCAAAGTCTTAACGATATGCACAAGATTTCGTTCTCATTCTACCTATCCGAGTGGGTTGCGGTTCTCAAGTTCTCAGTCACTCTCAGTCTGAAACAGGTTTCGGCACGGTGCAGTGCAAAATAGCACTTACATTCTCCTCCGTTCAGGTTCACCTTTTAACTTTAGGTCAACTGACGCCATTAGCCAAGGAACAGTGTAAAGATCCTTAACAGCCAATGTTTCTTTAAAATAACAATGCATAAATACTTCTGTTGATCGACTTAGCTCTGATTCACTTTGTAGATCAGGACTTGGTAAGTTTTTCATTCGGTTCCCGTTTGAACAGAGATTACTATGGGAAAAGAAAACGGTTGTGTGCTTTCATCCATCGCCGAAATGATCGCTTTTGTCTCTGGATGAAACATCTGTGTAAATTATTCCTTCATTGTTCGTTTCTTGAATAAATATACCAAAACTAACAGAATGGAAGATACGGTCTATTAATGCTTAGTCACTTTTTCTCAATTTTACCATTGTAGTTTTTTCTACAAAGCTTAGTGCAATTCATGATAGTTCATTCGTGAAGTGTGAATATGAGTCAGCGATCGTTTATCGTACACACTGCCCTATCATTTCCATCTGTTCACACGTTCCGCCGACAGACGTACTAAACAGATGTGCATAGCCTCACTGATTCCTGTCCGGCTTGGGTTTACCCCAACACAGTCCGCGAGTGGCGAATGAGTTCCACGTCAAACAAGGAGGGGAACTTAATAATTACGAAGACTGATTTCTGTCGCTTTCGTACACTTTCGATTGCCTTATGGTCACACAGATGCATGTAGAAACTCTGAACGGAAATGCGGGCACCAGGCATCCCAAGAACCGCACTCATAATCATCGTGAGAGATCACAGTACTGCTGTACTGCTGTCACAAGTTAATCGTCTGTGGTTTGACTCAGATAGTGCAAACATTGACGTACAGATTTCCCGCTACGAATCAGTCGCACATCTATCAATGCAGCATGATAAAGATGTCGCTACGAAGAAGGGCGATTTGAATGACAACCAGTGCACCACTGCTGAGCGACTTCAATACAAATGACGGATTAGTCCATGATAATATGCCACTACAATTGGCCTCTGAATCGAGGAGATCTGCAAACAAATACCAACACAATGCAAAGTAGTTGTAGGCTTCGAAATTCGAATTTCTTCCAAGTATCTGAGCGCGTTTTTCAAGCCTGGATCAAGCCGTCCTGTTTGGCCGACCACTACCTATTGTGGCAGACGATTGCAGCGAATTTTTCTTTTAGCTGTGCTTAGCACCAGTAGAAGGAATACTATTATTGTATACTTCCGGAACAATTAACCATACACAGTCTGTCTGCGGTCCTTGACCAACAGACGTATAAGCTGCAATATTCAGATCCTGTAATAAATTTGGACAGGCAAGTCAGAAGATGAACATTGCTTGAGGGAAATTCCTTTCGTATACTCTGATCGGTCACGTAGGTATAACACTGAACAAGGTAGACAAATGAAGTGAATCAAGAAATCTATTTAGACCTTGCGAACGCATTCTCGATTTTGTTATTTCATCGCGACAAACAGCGACTAAGAATAATTAAGGCACTAAGGACCACTTACAACAAACCCATGTCGTATCCAAAAGTGTATGATCTTTACCCTTGGGCCTCTCAGACTGTAACCAATCATATACATCGCACACGGAGACACAAGATAAAACTTAACTAGATTTCTTTGGTGACTTCAGTTGTCTATCTTTTTCAGTGTTATATGTATGCGACCGACGAGTGTATACGAAAAGAACTCGTTACGCAGTATTTGTCTTCTGACTGGCTTGTTCAAATTTATAAGCATTTCAGGATTTCAAGCAATATAAGTTTCATTTGCATCTCGAATATTTTATTTGGAACAAGGTAACCCTAACGAATAGCTTGACAAAGGACCACCGGACACGCTTACCTGATAAGTTGTATAGACTGCGAAACTATTCGTTCACTTCTGTATCCAATCCTTCATATACTACTTAGTATTTAAAAATCAACCAAGACTGTCCAGAAAAATGTGATCGTCTGGAGTGGTAAAAATGATCCTTTCTTCTGTTTTAGGCGTAATTTTTGATGTCCAAATAAAGCCATAAGGATATTCACTGAAATCTAAGGGGTGAATTTTGAAGTATGATTCATAATACGTGGTTGGGTGAAGGGAAAGCAGTGATCGTAACATGTTGGCGGTGAAATGATAAAAAATGGGTAGATAAATAGGTAGATATTTGAGAGGGGAACGTTTATTTTGAGGTCGAATACTGCTAGTAGGTATAACGTGAACAACGTTTTTGGAGTAAACAGTGTTCGGTTTCAGACAATAGTCATTCGTGAAACCGGACGTTAGAATGTTTGCTTACAATAAAGTCATCAATGTTGGCACGCGGTACACCGTTGAGTAGGGAGAGAGAAGTTTAAAGGGTCGGTAAAATGAGTCATGTGAAGTTCTAGAGGTGCCTGCTCAAATCAGGCATACCCCTTACCAACACACACAAACATACAACATTCCACAGTTATACATAGGGTTATTTCAAAGAAAAGATATGCCCCAAATGGGCTTGACGCAAGTCGTTCACTTTACGACTTTTGTGCGTTAACCCGACCTAACCTGGTAGCTATTCCGTTCCGTGCGCAAAAGCTGGTAACCGGATGCAATCTTTTCCTGGTGACGTTGAACGAGAACAATTGTAAAGTGTGCATGTGAATCCATTAATATCTATTAGGTAACAGTTCGCCGTGTTGTATGTGTTCAGTATAATGGAACCGATTATTTTACGAATGTTGAGGTTATCCGTCGTCATAGCAATGTGAGTAGGTTCATGTTATTCGAAACCACTTTTTCACTCTATTTTACCTGACAAATAATAGACCTATACTCAGTGGAAAGTCATTTAAGTGCATGTTGTGTGGCCAAAATCGTGATTAACCCAAGTTGCATCAGATACNGATACCCCGTTAGTACACGGAACAACGGATTTTATAAGTCAATTATAAAGAGCAGAACATCATTATATCTCTTGTTTTATTGTCATTTATTGCTGTTAGATGTCTCACCGAAATCTGTCTCCGATTATCAGGCTGGTAGATACACTAATCATTCGGTTACTGAGCTAGATGCTAGAAAGCCGGCTCTATTTTCATATTTGATTGGGCTTTGGAGTCCGAAGCTCTTACTTTGAGTAATCAGATAGTGCTCAGGAGAGTTTGGGACCACTATTCAGAATACGTGACCAAACTGTGAATGACCCGATTGTATTCACAGCACTACTACTTCTAAATGATTAGTGGCTTGCAATGACACAGAGGAAGCTAATCTCAACAACTCGTTAACATTTCATGTCAAACCCATCGAGAAGACTGACGGACCGTTTCTGTTTATGACTGGGAATCAAGGAATCTCGTTGCTGGCAGTACTTTTAGCAGTTCCTAATGTTTATGTTTTTATTTTAAAACCCTCGATCATCGCCCTTTCCTCAGTTCTTAAATTTGCGACAACTCGGATTTGCATCCGAACGGAGTCAAAGCATATTTAGGTCACTCGGGAGAAAAAACAGGATCATTGATTGATTGGTAATACTGGTATAGTCATATGAAAAATGCTAAATGTGGAGTTTGGATCAGCTACACATCATTTTAGTGATGTGCGATACAATCCCAATTGTTCTTTTTTCTGCCGGTTGATCTTCCATTTCGACAGAGGACACATAAAACAATCTGATTAGCATGATGTGATCGGAAGAGTGGTTTTGTTTGTGTTTGTGTGTGAGTGAGTGAGTGCATACCTGTTCACACAGTTTCTTGGTCCAGATACAAAATCATCGATGTTCTACAAAATGTATCGATTTACAGGAAAGTGTAACATCAAAAGTAACGACGGATATCACATGTACAAAACGAAAGCAACAAGGCAGTCAGATAAGTAATAAAATCAACCCAGATACAGTGAACTGACACAAGCGTGTACGAAGAAAGCAGAACCTAATGAGGGAGATTTTTTAAAAATATGTCTGATCGCAATCTTCTGACGCAAACAATCTTCTTTTGCAAACAGCAAACACCCAATAGACAGGCAACTGTTCCTAGCTGTTCGAGAAATCATTTGACTGTTTGTATCGAACTCTGATACAGATCGGGAGTAACACTCTACCAACAACCGATATCTTTACCATTCAGATAAAAACGTTTTCTACAGTTTGTTTTGCTAAACACCGATGACCAATGGATCATTCACAAAATACTTTTGTTTGTTCAAGGAGAAAGCAGTTCAGTCCGAACGATCTTGGCCGTTGGTCGAGTGTAGTCTAGTTGGGAGGGGGGGGGGGGAGGGCGGTAAGGAGGGAGAATCTAACTAACCTCCGTCGGTCCAATGATGCTGATGCCATTTACAATATGTAAGACGAGCATAACTTCGATCCGACCTCACATCTGGACCGGAGAATCTTCAGTTAGTTTTAGAGTCTGAGAACAATTAATCGGCAATTTGAAGTCTGATCAAAGTGAAGTGACTATAGTAAGTAATCATTAGACGATAATGCTCAGTGCTTTATGATTTTGAGCATTCGCCTATGTAGAGAATGTAAGCAGTGGAAACACTCAAATTGTGAACCATCAGTCACTTTGGAAAATTTCACATGACCGGTGATACTTAATCTTGGATCATTATATATTATCAGAAATGAAAGGAAAACAGTGATGAAGCGGTAATTTTGAGAATTCGTATCGTTGAAGGTAGAGAACCAGGATGACGTTTACAGTGAACAATTTGTAAAATATTTTGACCCTTGATATTTCACGGCAAATTCTCCTGCAAGATTTGTGCCTGCGGGGTGAAATACGGCCCTTAGAACGCGTCTGTTTGCCGATAGAAACGACAAACTTTATCCTAACTGATTACAGAGAGGAATTGAAAGCAGTCAGTTCTCAAATACAGCTTCTGTACAGTGTTCCGATAAATTTATCCCACACTATATATGATGAAAAATATTTTTAGATCATTATTCTGAGAATTTCTAGTTACACGGAGGCAACAGGGAGAAATCGTTAACTCCTGTTTCACCATAACGAAAGCATGTAGAACTTTTCAAAACAAAGTGAAATAGCAGTTCAAGAAGTCACAAAAGATCGGCGGTGTAATAAATCGTTCATAATGATTCTGGCTTGGTTTCCGTAAATAAATTAAAAACAATTGGTGCAAATTAGACCATGTTATGAATTAGTAACTTTTCCAACAGACTATTTGGTTTCATAATTTTCCTTCTAGTTTGTTCTCCAGAAAAGGGCAATATGATAAATGACTCGACAGAATGGCTCAAACTGAACTGCGCTCGATCAGTCCAGATGGTTCCAACAAATGTGGTTCAGAGAAAGAATTTCAGTTTGCCGTATTAACCAATTTGTTTGCGATTGAGTAAGATCTATTTATTGTTTAAAATAAAGTTGGAGTTATGTTCTTGAATATTTTAATCATTGGTGTCGTACTGTTGAACATTTGCAGGATAAGCCTTATGTATCCGGCTTGAACAATTATCCCAATTGAGATTACCTGTTAGATAAGGCGTTATCTGTGCTCATCTGATACTCATTCTGAAATTTTAATTAAAAATCAAGAGGAAAAAAATTTACCGCATCTTTGATCTCCTCCAAACTTTGCAAACGTCTACCCCTGTTTGTGTGCTTTGCTCTGTGTATCTCCCCCCTCCCCGGACTCCCTGCTCCGCGCTCCCGAAATCGTAGCTGAATCAGGTAGATCTAGTTTATCTGTACCCGATGGCATTTGTCATTGTAATGCATGAATACAGTCTAGCTAGATGGCAAAATGGATTTGTGCTAGTCAACTCAGAGCTGAAGAACCATGGCGAACGGTTTTGCACTTCGGCTAGTGGGAGTGGTGAGGACAAACGGTTGTCATTTTAAGATGGATCTGGGCCCTGGAAGAAATCCCAGATGGGCGACGAGGGTGGGATGGTGGGAGTAACGATGTTTCAATCGGAGAGGCATAAAAAAGGACTAAGCGTGTGAGCAGAAAACTTTGATTTATGATTTCAAAATTCAATGCAAGGGGACGTGCACAAACATTTTAATCCGCTCCTCCTCCTCCTCCTCCTGAAAAGAAACGTCTAGTTATACACGTTACTGAACACTGGTGCATTGTTTCACTGCCTGCGTTGCATACTAAGCTAAAAATCTATGAATTGCTGCTATCGTTGTTCTTGTTGTCATTACTCAGTGGAACAGAAGAAATTCAGACGAAATGTCAGATTGGAGTTTAGTCAATGACATTTGCATCAGGAAGTTGGATATGTTCCTTTGTCTTTTTCCAATATGCCAATCATGTTGAGCGGATAGAATAAAAGGTTAACTGAATAACTGAATAATATCAAATTTGACTAATGATAATTGTGATAATAAATCAGTTTTGTTGATGTAAACGGCACCATCACTCATATATAACTCGAAATGTAACATCTTTCCTATTCAAGCAATATGTTAAAATATGGAATATGAAATACTTCAAAATCAACAGTAGTCATCTACATGGGAAGAGGTTTTCTAACTGAAATATGCGCATCACCATCACCGTACGGGGGATAAAGTGGAATAGGAATGGCTAACACAGTAAAAATAATTAACATAAGTTAACATTATACTTGCAAATGCTCGTTCATTGAAAACAAATTCTAAAGCGCGCCCTTCGATTGGCTGCGCTACGTTTTGTGTGCTCGTCGTCTCACTGGATTTTATGGTTATCTCGATGTTCCGGACCCATACCTACTCTCGTCAGGATATGCTTAGATTGAAATCTTTTAATTCTTTGCCTTATACAAACAATATACTTGGAGAATATGACAATCATGCTTGGATCAAGAAGCACAAGCGTGCTGGATGGCAGTTTGCGCTTAATAGCACGCCTCCTGCCAAGATGATCATGCAGTCATTGGTCAGTACCAACGTTTGCTCTCTCTTTACAAAGATCTCGGATTTAACTTCCTCACTGAACACATGCATACATTCCAACACGTGTCATATGCATACAAGAAACCTGGTTAAAGCAAAATGTTGAGGATGCTCTCGTGCAGATAGATGGTTTCGACGGTTACCGGCAGGATAGACAACATAGCATGAAGAAAACTGGAGGTGGTGTGGCAACGTGCATCAACACTTCTTGGTGTGGTAAGTCTGGAGTGGTTTTCAGCTATTCTAAAATATCCGTTGACTGTGTACCCGTTCGTTGTCATCCCAGATTTTTCCGATATAAAAGTATAATTATTACTAATGTGTGTATACCTCCTTCGTGCTCCAAATCAGATATATATTCTTTCTTTGAAAATCAAATCCCGTTTTTGGTTCCAATAGTAAATGAAAAATCGCTGTTGTTGACTTGAACCATGAAAGCATTTTCTCTCTGCTTTCTTTTGGCTTGTCTGATTTGTCTCAGTCTCCTACCAGAGGCAGCTCTATACTGGACCGGGTAATCACGAATCATCCCACTTTATTTTCTCTTAAACTAATGGTCCACGTCGCTACCAGTGATCATTGTATTCTCCTCTTAAGATCAAAGCTATACTCTCGCTCTTTTCAACAAATTTGAATATGGGTGTGGTTTGTAGCTCAGGTTGATGGTTTGTGGGGTCTTCAAGGCCGAAGGGGCAAATCAAAAAGGACGAGCGAGGAAATGTCGTCTACAAAATCGAATGCAACAGTTGTGACAAATGTTACATTGGACAAACTGGAAGAAACGTTGCAACAAGAATTCATGAACACAAATTTGTGATAAGAAGACACGACCCTCTTTCATTGATGTCCGTGCATGAGGACCAAGAAGGACATACGTTCAATCTGGACCACTTTCAAATTCTGGATCACGCAAGCACAAGGCATTCAAGAGAATTCCTGGAAGCATGGCATTCATCAACAAACTCAATCAATAGACACATCGAACTGGACCCAGTTTACAATCTGCTGAGGCGCAAGGTCTCCAACTTATCCACNGAAGAGGAATTGACCGGTTCAATGCCCACCGGCCCATGACCAGAAACCCAAATACCATGCACAAAAGAACCGTCAAATTTATTCTCAAGCACAAAAGATTTCAAACTATTAACCAATGGAAAAAGTTTGGTACAACTGCTACTAAAATTAGTAACTCCGACAGGTCAAGGTCATAGTCCGAGGTCAACTTACTAAATCTAGTAACCTTGGTGCGCGAAGGTCATCTCTATAACAACCATCAAAGGTCAAGTTACCAAATTCAGTACCGTCTTCAAGGTCAACAGCAAGAACAATTCTCAAGGTCAAACCTAGGGTTGGAATACTATAAATAAAGAC
>UZAN01043932.1:16344-36191 GCA_900618425.1 Echinostoma caproni
GAGATAACACGTTTAAACAAGACGTTAGCTTCCCAAATCCTATAAAAGAAAAACATAAGACTTATGTGGCAAGGAATTCGTCTTCTCCGCGGACAAAAAAGGAAAAATGTGAACGGTGATATTGATGTAAATAGTCTTAACACTGCATTTCTTTATCCGTCTAACGATAACCAGATACCCTCTTTCCCTTGTGAGGTTTCTAATTCTGATCTGTTCCCTTGTTCTAATGAAATTTTTAAGCTTCTGCGTTCCTTCAAACCGTTGTCATTTGCGGGCCCTGATGGTCTTTCTCCAGCGTTTCTCAAGTTGAGAGCAAACCCTCTGAATAGTATGATGACCCCCTCATCAACGAGTCTCTTTCTGCACAGATGATCCCCGATTCCTGGCGACCAATGACCATAATACCTGTTCCAAAGACCTCATCCTCAACCGTTCTTGCAAAACGTTTTCGTTCCATCACATTGATTATTAAAATGTAAGCATAGCTCAGTTTGCGAAATTTATACAAATACAAATACAATACAATATTATCTTTGGGTGGGACAACTGACAAATAGAACCTTGGACAGTGTTCTGCGCTCAAATAAACTCATTTGACTACATCAGTTCCAGGTTTCTTGTGATTTATCGATACTGCAAGCTAACTGACGATACATTTCCAACAACTTGAAATTTAAAGTTATTTTGGGAAAAAACGATTTTCTGATAGGCATTTCAACGAATGTTGTGATCATAATTGATAAAGAAAAATTTCTAGCTTATTCCATCCAACTATTTTGTCAAAAATTTGGCAGTCAACTCTGTATCTCAGAGACCCAACTTTAGGTGATGACCTCAATTTTCGCAGTTCACCTTCCAACCAGGGACAAAATATTAAACATTATTGGCAGGTTCCAATGTTTTGGACAAAATATTATCCAATGGTCTTTGTTGGCTCTTATAAAACCAATTTTACAACAAATAAGGTATATATGTACTCTATGCAAATCATATGGGACTACTATATTTTCTAGTGCTGATAAATTAAAATGAAAGAAAATTCAGTTCGCTAGTAATTTTAACGGACAGTTAAGCAAAATTAAACAAAGTAGTTTGCTTTGAAAGTAACGCTAAAACGAGTGAAGGCTCCAGTGTTAACGAGTAGATGTTGTATTCCATGGTATGGAATTTTGAGTAAAGATTCCAAATATCACTGATTAATAAATAAGCAGAATTGACCTTACAGGTAAAACCAAATAATGTTTGCATTGTGCACCAACAATAACAATGACAAAAATAAAGCTAGGTCAATGAAATGAGTAAATGTGGAAAGAGTGAAATATCCACAGTAGAACAATGAGTGAAACGTTGGTCCTTGGGAAACGTTTACTCTGAGCAGAACTGAAACAGGTAAGCAACTTTGAACTCTACACTTATTGACAATCAAGCAATCAATGTAATTTGGTAAATCAAGTGCCTGCCGAAAAAACTTGGAGCTTTCTAGTACTTCCAGCCCAACTCAAACTTCAGTTCATTGAGTTCCATGGCTTTGACAGTTTCTAGGGTTTTCTATCCGAAGTGATCATACGCACGCGTATTCGGGACCATCGTGTACGCAGTTGTTGAGTAAATTCTGTGGATCCTGAACACACAGTCCAGCGGGTTTGTGCAAACATCCTTCCTTATATTTTCACAGTAAATAACTGTGAATCTCATCGTTCTGTTGCAATTATCAATCTGCATGGATATTAGCGCTGTGAGGTGGACGTTGAATGCCAGTCAATACACCGCAATCTTGAGGGTTTGCTAATGTTTACATTGGCAGACCTTCAAGATTGCTGTGTATTGACCTTAACAATTGTTCGTTAACCATCCGAAACAAAATGAAAGACCGAATGGTTTGTCGGCCAACTTCGTACATTGCACGATTCTTATCTGGTAAGCATTCGGTTGAAACTTCTATAAATGTCGCATTTGCTCACTTTACCCCATTCTTGTTTTTCCTCTCCTTCATAACCCATAGGATATTGACCTCCAAGGAACCCGAGAGACTCGCCACGGCTTGGCTGTAGCCAAGAACCATCTGCGCTTAAAATCTCTATCTTTTATATCTAAATAGCAGTTGATCCATTTAATTGAATAAATGTATCCCTCTATTACTCCATCGATCTCCAATGAGCACTCGAAAAAAGGGTATATCACATTAACCAAATAACAAAGCCTCGTGATTCGTCTCAACCCAATAGTTATCTCTCTCATCGTCTTCCCTCAGCCTTATTGGAAGTCAATGAAACCGTTCGTTTGCAACAACTACAGTTTCATATGGTAATCCACACACCGGTGAGTGACCACCAACTCGATTTTCCCCCTTGATGGCTTTGATGTTGTCTGGCACAATAAGAAGTCTATCCATTTGGAACATGATGGGTTTCCCACTCCAATTCCCTATGCATACATTACTAGAATATTAGATCCTTGTGACTACGTAGTTTACCTTTTACACCGTCTGTCTCACAATGGTGTATCATAAAAACGAACTAACATATACATATTCCTTGTCTAGTTATAACGAACTACCATGGTTATTTGATATATCTGAATAATTCGAAAGCTGTCGATCGAGAATGTCACGATGGTTTACAACTGAGCTCGGTCTGTCCCTAATTAGATACCCCAAGTTTCCTCAACATACATGATTAGTCTGTCTCAGTACGCTTCAAATATTAGATGGAGTTACTAAACTGTGTACTTTTTATCCCGCAAAAACGTTATTGCCACTTAACTATAATTCCGCTTTCGATCTGAAAGCCATTTTCTAGCATTCTTCCACTCATCCATTATGTTGTGCACTTCACCGGATGACAAACGACAGAGTGTACCGTGAGCTTCACTTCGTTACATTCAATGACCGGTTAGCTGGATTCACTTTTGCTTATAGGAAGCTTTGAAGGAAATCTACTTTGAACATTTTTAACGATGTATTACTAAATACCGTACGTAGTATTCATAGACGAAACTCAAGACGAACCTTTTCCAAAGAAACAGAACAAATTCGACAGGCAAGATAAGCGGCACAAAGCATTTACAACTGCACACCAAATGGTGCAAAAACACTAGTTCCAGCAATCGGTTTCTGGGACACCTGGAGGATGGTTCACCCATTTCTCAATCATCCGATATTGGTAACATGGAACACATTGTCCTAGAGATGGTTCATATTCTTTGGGGCATTCAAAATTGTCTGAGTCAGGAGTTCAAATGAAATTCAGTATGCCTTCATGCGGTTTGACGCAATTACTGATGTGAACTACTGGCAGATGTACTAGACGATTTTTTAGAATTCAGCTCCATTTTATTATTGTTGGCGCCCTGTAAAATCCAGTCCTATCCGAAATAAATGGGTTATTTATCATTTCTTCCGATTTTCTCGTATTCATCCAGACTCGATATGCTAAAACAAGAACGCTATCAGTACTCCAAAGCCGTTCCGAGTGAAGTTTTCCCGTATGACTGCAAAGGACAAAGATATACCACGGTCATAGTATTGCACTTGGTTCATTTACTAGCAAATCAGTCCATAGTTCGGTTTTATCTTTTTACTGAGGCCGTCTTGACCAAAAGCGGCCAGCGGACCTGTTCTCATCCCTTTCTCCTTTACTGGCGACAATCATTTGGCCGCCACCGTCAATTTTATTTTTTCGCCTGGAGCTTTCCCAGAAATTCTCTTCTAGCATATGAGGGTTCGAAAAAATCCCAACAGCAAGTGAACAATTCTGCAACTTTTTCAAAGATTAATACCTATCCGGTTTTTCCTATTTTACCCCAGCCATAGTTCTGTTCCCCTTCCGGCTAGCTTTTCGAATAAACTGATGAAATAGCTGTATCCCACACGATCGACTACTCTTCAGTCTGAAATCATTCACGTTTCTGGTATACTTTTCGACATTTTGTTACTTTCCTAATAGACTCAGGTCCCCCTGAAACATTTTTCAAATTTTCGGAACATGTTTTTCATATAACTTGGCTTTTCATTGAAATACATTTCTAACATACTTCGCACAACTGACAGCTTAATACGACCATGTATCAATCTGCAAACTACTCTTATCTGGACTCAACGCAATCTAAGCACAGTTTGCAAATTGCTGTGTCTGATGATTTTGATTATTAGGTTGACTTCGTTTGAGGCAGATCAGATTTTAAAAGCTTCTGATGTGACCCAGCTTGTTTTAACAAATATTCTGTTCTATAACAAAACTTTTCCCAGACCTCATAAATTCTACACGTGAATACGTTGGGGTTAACTATAATATCCTGCCCTTTTACAGTCTCATATTGTGATAGTTTTATTCCATATTGTGCTTCTTTTGGCGATACTGTTGATTCCGACTGAAATATCTGTGGGTGAAAAACCTATTTATGAGGCTGATAAATTCAAATATAGAACATTTGGATGGTGCGGTCTATTTATTAAATTGTATTCGTCAAGTAGTCCTAACGTGATACTCGCAATGGAAAAGACTTGTGAGTACTCTTTCATCAGTTTTGTCGGACTCAACAGAACCGCATATCTAAGGAACCCAGACACAAGGGCTGTCAGAAACCCTATGAGCTACCGATTTGAGCCATTCGCGCTCGGTCGCATCGGACTGCTACACGGCAACACTACTGCGTTCATCAGTCAGTGTCATAGAAAATGCCGGAATTTGAGAGAGCAGTGATTTTCTAACTCCGATAAAGCTTTTGAGTAGGGTTCCACAAGGACAAAGAAAAGAATCCACCTCTAGTTAGCAATAATTTGTATAGATGAAACCGTTTAACAGGTTTGGTGAGTAACAAAGGCTGACTGTACTTGACGAATATTATAATGCCACCCCAAGTATGTGGATGAGAATGAAATGTAAGGGTAAGGTCACCAAAAGGGGTATCAAGGGGGTGAAAAATATGTTCTAATCTAAGGAGGGGTATAGAATACTTATAGTAGATGTAAATATGTGAGAAATGAGATGATAAGTTGATTACTCTTGCCTGTTTGAAAGCGGTCTGTAATAGACTAAAATAATTTGCATATTTGGAAATGCGTACAAACAAAGAGATGATACGATCATCGAGATGAATTTGGGATTAATTTGAACTGAGTACTATTCAGTGCATATGTTTGCGGGGTGGCCGTAAACCATTTCTCGGGTTATTAATCAGGATCAGGATACACGTGTAGGGAAGTTGGCAAACTCCAATATCAACCACCCGCAAAAGTGTTGTCCGAATTGAATCCTTTTTGATGAGAATTTCATGTGTACCTTAGACAACTAGATGGCGTGTTTCATTGCTCATAATAACAGAATAATGTTTTCACTTTTTTGTTTCAGTTAATTATTGCTCCGCATAGTGATAAAGTATAGTCAGGCTAAAAATTACATCATCAGCGCAGTAAACCTATGGATCTAGGTTGGTGAGTATATATTTTCACTTAAATATGCTACGTACATGTACAAGTTTAATAGGTAGCAGTAAAGTTGTCAAGAGACGTTTTGTCACGTCACTCACAAAGGGTGTAGAGGCCGTTTCTGAATAATATCAATAAAACTCAACTTTTCGTAGCAAAACTTGATAGTCGTACTGCTAATTAAGGACTCCCGAGATGTTGGAAAACTGAGGGTTGTAGCCTTTACACACCATTATTGTTGAACTAGAATTTAAGAATGGGGTACAATGTTGCAATCCATTTTGATGAATGCATCGCCAACAAAGAAAGAAAACTGTTGTTGTGCACATGTAAGAAATAAAGAACTGATAAAAGGACGCTGTGGGCCAATTTACCAGAAGAAGGTCAAATCAAATTTGTGGTGTGGATTCCAATCTTTGCTGCCTAGCTGTATGGGTTCTACACAGGAAGAAGGGTCGGGTAACCATAGATAAGGTCTCCTCTGTTGAACTTTGACAAGTGGTGAGTGAGCATTGAATACATTCGGAGCTGAAGTGAACATTGGAAATTGCACCAAAAATAGCTTTTGAGGCGAGTATGAAATAATTAAAAATGTTTTCCAGTCAGTATTTGAACGAAGATGTACATCAGTGTCTCAACAACGCAAAAGGTGGAATTTTTTATGTTTCGTTGGCATAAAGAAATGCATTTCAAAAATATTTCTCACACAGCCATCGTTTAGGATTTTGTTGCACCCCTAAATGACTGAAATGCAACATGCGTCGAGAGATGAAGGAGATTTCATTGAGGTTGGAGTGAAAAGTGAAATGAGTGGATTATTCACAAAGCAGATTAGCACTCGTTTCAGCTAACCAAAATTGAATTGTATTCATTTGGTGTTGCGTATTCAAATTGGACGTGCGAAAAAAAGAGGACATCAACATTTTCAATTCGTTTCAACCCTTAACAGGTGATTTATTACTATTTGATGAAAACTGGCACGACATTGTCCAATATGTATCTGTTCTGAACACTATCGTAAACGGGAACAGTGTATGTATTCGTATGCGTCGTAGAGCATCATCAAAAATCATGAAATATGGTGGGGTGGGAATGCCACTGCTCACTCCTACCGCAATTGATGAAGTTTCATAAAAAATCATTTGATGTGGTGCTGAGACAAGTCACTGGACACCGCACTGGAAATGATCAAGATGTTGCTCGTTAGAAAGAAGAAAATGCGAAAATTGTCATCCTATCAAATGGTGTGGTTTTTCGCGATTTTTCATGAGTTACGAACAGCGCAACCATATTCAATTCCATCAATCCATCAGTGTCACTCTGATTGCACAGGTTTCGGACCTCCGCTCGCCGCACCTCACCCCATCCCAACTGGTAACTTTCAATCTGATTTTGTCGGGGTTGAGATGCAAAACTGTCCTTCCTGTGTTAGTTGTTTCGGACTGGAAAAGGCAACTCCGAACTGAACAATATACGGACCAAGACTAACGAAACTCATAGACGCTGCCTTATAAAACTTCATTACACATTTGTTTTCTACTGGTATTTGTCTGACTGCCATGAATTTCACGCAAATTTCGGTTTTGTCAATATGCCTCTATAGGGCAATAATCCTACAGCAAAAGGTTTTACTCGCCGGTGAAGAACTACCTGTTTGTCCCCAATAAACGTGTATACTGTCATAGCAAAGTGAAAGTTTAAACAATTCCATGTAAAGTTACATAAAAAACCGCGTTCGATTACAAACTGATTCTTTGCTCATAGTATGATCAGTATTTTCTAATCACCACCACATTTAATTCATTTTATTTAGGCAACGCAAATTTCTTTATGAACTCTGTTCTCAAGCATTGAGTCTGTCATGTAGTTATTTTCTGTTAAAAATGACCATCATAATAATTGCGATTTTACTATAAACTCATCGGTTTGCTCCTTTGAGGGAACAATAAAAAGATAATAATACAGAAATTTCCTGATGAAATATCTTGCTAATGAGAATCTCAAGTTTACAAGTTCATGTGTATAGCTGCCGCGATTGAAATCGTATCGAGTGGGTAATAAATAAAATCTTCGTTACAACGTGATATCAACTGAGCATGTGATATGACAAAAGTATAGAACTAGCTCTTTGTTCTTGCCTGGTCCAAACTGTGAATCGTCCTTCCTTATTACCAAATGAGTTCATTTGCCCAACAATTTTAGCTTATGTACCACTGGAGAAACATTTTGTCGAGCACAAATTTGTCGAAATGAAACTTTCAATGTCCAGCATCAGGTTGGGTCGATTTACTCCAACCGAAGTCAAAACTGCTCGTAAAATTGGTCACAGTTCAGAGTTTATTTTTTTTATTTCAAACAAGCCTGTTATTTCGGTGGTGCAAATGTTGGACAGTGTATGATAAATGAAATTCTGCAATTTGGACTAAAAAAATGAGTTGTATTGAATCTTTGTGATAGGCAGATTCTTCTTCGTTCTCCTCCTACTCCTCGTCGTCGTGGTGCTACTACTACTACTACCACTACTACTACTACTTATGCTGCTGCTGAAATAAATCCATAAGAGGGCGCTGGGACGAGGAGAGTTATTTATTAGGAACAACGCTAACGTTATCGGGAAATTGGCAGACATGCAACAAAATATCTTATTTGCAACAAGTCTTCGGAATTTTCACAAGCACACGGGATGGTCAATGAAACGGTTCGCCAATACTGTACTGTACTGTAATTCCGTAGAAAATGTTATACAAAATACCGTAGTGTTGCAGGCTTTGAGATAGTCACGATAAAGAAATTTATTCGCGAAATGAAGAAAGTAGACAATGATGAACGTGATTGCGAAATGGAAGTAGATCAGTTTCTCGAATATCATTGTGACGAAAACGTACGGAAGATAAAAATGTGAATCGTCGATAATTGATTGTTCTATGACATTGTTATATGACATAAAAGGGAAATATTCGTTCATTTGTTTAGGTGTGGACCACAAGTTTATGGATGCTTAAGTTGGGGAAAGTATTTAGAGACATGGGAAACTAAAAAGTGATTTCCCCGAATGAATTTGAAAAAGGTCAGTAGTGTTAAGCAAGATGTCTGCTGCAGCAACATTTCTTCCGCATATCATCAGTTACTTCATGCGAATTACAATTGAACATTATATATGTTCATGGGGTATGGTGACAAATATATATATATATATATATAATGTCCAATTGTAATTCGCATGAAGTAACTGATGATATGCGAAAGAAATGTCGCTGCAGCAGACATCTTGCATAACACTACTGGCTTTTTTCAAACTGAAAAGTGTCTATGCGGCTCTGGTGAGAATATCAGGGAGCGACTACTGTGGACAAAACAATGTGGTCCAAATAAAAGACCGCAAACTTTTTATTCATGCAAATATGTCAGGTTTTCAGTTGAATAGTAATCACTCTGTGTTCGAAACTGACATCTGTGAAATTTGAAGATTCACAACTTTATATCAATTTTGAGCAGTAAGAATCCAAACTGCAGGTAAATTTTGTATAGGTGTATAACTAAGCTGAACTGAATACAAGCATCCAAACATCATTCATCAGAAGTGAATCGGTCTTTGGATTATGTGTGTGTGCTTGTGCGTGCGTGTGTTCATGCGTATATGATTGTGCTCAAATCTCACGCAGACACCGCAAACAATCCCACGTTTTATATAATTTAAAAGATCGCAATAAGTTTGATTCCCTCGTCCGGCAAACTTCATATATACTTATTACCCAGGAACGTATCAAACCGATGAGGGCATCAATAAATATACATAAAATGAGAAATCGATGTAAAATCCTTCACCGAACTGAGCTCTACGTATGGTCGTGTTTATTTCTGGTACTGTTCAACTGCAAAAAGCGGAAAGGAACGTTGCTGTGCAGTGCATTTTCAGCATGATCCAGATCGGTAATGTTCAAAGCCTAGACGTCCGGAATCGCCTTTTTGTACACTGATTGTCAGTGCACCTGATAGCAAGCTTTTTCTGTAGGGTTCCTCACACAGAAACCCGATTTTACTGGCAAAATTTGTGTACTGTCTGTTCAAATATTCTTCGAGTATGCCGGCTAGTTCCATATTTGAAACGATTCTTCATGTTTGTCCAAAAACGTACTGTTAAAAGACCGGAGAGGACAGGAACATCACGCTTTGGAGTTTGGCCCTCATTTATTATAACCAGAAATTGACTATATGAACCCGTGTTAAGTGAAATCGATTGTTCAGTGTTTCGTTTGTATGTTTAGGTAAATTGCACTAAAGGAACGTGGGACATCGACGCAGGGACTGATCCGATCATTGAGAATAACCTGGAAATCGTTTGACGCCATCTAGAATTCGGAAAACATAGTTTGAGAGGCATGGATAAACACACATACACACACAAACACACGCATTCAAGGAACCAGAAAGGGAAGTTCAGAGGTGAAAAAGTTTGGTTTTTAGGGAACAAGCCAGATTGGTATTATCTTACACATTGTAACTCACAAATGGATCTATTGCACAGTGGAAAATGACCTCGTTGCAATGTTTGTGCATAGAACCACGTTGTGTTGCGCAAGGTAATAACAACCACTAGTCCCATTGTGCGATAATGAAACATGCATTTTTACTTGTAAACCAATGAATCTTCTTGCACAAAGTCATTCAATTGAAATGAAACAGAGTTTCCTACGGAAGCACAGGAATTCATCGATGCACACACACAGAAGCATAGACGGTTTTTACCCCGTGTTCATCATTCCGACTACCCAATTGTGTTTATATTGCTAAACAAATGACAAATAACTTTCAGGGCATTGTAAATGAACCTTATCCTGTCCATCGTTCAAGCGCTTCCATGCACATACCTATCACTTATGAACAATCGGTATACATGGTGAAAAATCTCACCTGTTTTGTGCAACTGTGAACTTGTCATACAGACTCACAATTGTATTGTATTGTGTATAACTTTTGCAGGCACTGGAGCTCACATTTCAGTTAAAAATTATACACTCTAACCGTCACAATGTACATAATCAACGGGGAGAAACGTTTTTACAGACATGGGGACATTTCATAATCCAAGGTTAAGACAAAGTTCACTGCTTGTCCGCTCTTTGTTTATGAGTAGACTAGATATGGTATGAGTGAATTGCGGTAGGCGTTAAATCGAGATGAAGTTTAAAAGAATGGGGATCGTGTTGAATGATGAGAACGACAACTTGTCAATTCTGCTTGCAATGTGTGGTCAGGATCTGTGAGAATCCCTTCAGCAAATTTCACACAGGAATTTACGGAATACTCAGAAAGCTTTTAAGCTAATTCATTAACAGCAATGGAAGAAACACAAATAATAATTGTTAGACTGCGGCGTCAGACTTAAAAATCCTGTTTGAGTAACCCACGAAAAATAACTGAGGAACAGTAAAGTAAGAGTGGTAAAAAACACTGATAAACAAAGGTAGAAATAACTGACTGAGATGCACGGAACTGCATGAGCTTTCGTATTTGAAATGATATGCGCCGCAGTTTACCAAGATTGCTATCTACGGTTACACAAAGATATTTGACAGAGTTCACCCTGGATAAGGAATTGTTAATAATTACTGTGGTATCTGCTGGATATAGGGAGCGCGCAAAACCACTCGATACAGTCACTAGGGTTTAGGGTTAGCCCCGATGAGGAGGAGAATGACCGAATTTGATCAAGGTTGTCGGTGAACGAGTTTAGATCAGAGTAAGAAGAAATGGGTTGGCACAACACGACGTCATCTGCATATTTCAAAATTCGTGCGGGAGAAACCCAGAGAATATCACAAATATAAATATGTGGATGTTATAACTCCTTGAAGCACCCTGGAGTTGTTGATTAGGGGTTTAGATGAAGACTTTCCAATCTAGTGGTTTGTACTCTATCAATAAGATAGTTGGATAGCCAAGCTAACAACTGCTTTGGGGCATTCAAAGGATTCCAGTTTTTATAACAAGTTAGATGTACAAATGGAACCAAATGCAGTAGAGTAGTCCAGAAAAACACATAGAAGAAAACTTAACAGAGACTTAGTGATAAAATGAATGAGGGTGGAGACTGCGTCCAGGGTGGATCTATTTGGCTTGTAAGCAAACTGTAACGGATCACTGGGAATGTTTACAGATTGTTGAAGGCATTTGAGGACGGCCTTTTCAGTCAATTTAAAAGCTGAAAATGTTAATGCTATGAGGCGAAAACGGTTGGAGTGAGTAGAATTTTTCGATGCTTTGGGGGTGGTATGGTTGTGACCGGTCTCCAACAGTTGGGGATAGTAGAAGTGTTAAGAGATTCATTGACAATGAAAGTAACTGCCTCAGCTAGAGAAGCAGCAACAAGTTTGAAGAGGGATAGATGTAAGTTATCCGGGCCTGCGGCAGATAACAAATGGCAACTATCTAAAAGTTTTAACACATCACAATATGGGAATAGTTCCATGTTACAAACATTTTGTGACGAGTAGGCAGGAAGAATGTCCGATGACTGGTGCAGGAATGCGGCATTGAGATAATCAGCATCCACATCCAGCTTTGACCGTACTTTCTTCCTCCCACAGAGAAGTATTATACTTTGCCACAGGTGTTTACTGTTCCCAGTCCTCAGAATTCGATCAGAGAATAATGCGTTCAATCTACTCACTTCAGCTTTGATAATCCTGAACAAATACCTGACAGAAGACTTTATTGAGCACTAGAAAGCATTCGAAGCACTACTAAACGTTCCCTTCTGTTTATATTAAACGAAGTAGCAGGAAAGTTCGGTATAATGACGCGTTAAACGCCAGAGCCAGCTGGACTGTTGACAGAAGCGCGCTTTACGTCCCTAAAACGACACCACAGATTGTTGCGTGACGTAACGAACTTAAACAAACAGTGATAAACTCTACCATAGGGAGTTCATATTCGGGAAGTTGACTCATGGTAAAAAAATTTAAATAGCTTAAAAGTGTAGAGTAGATCAAGTCCGTCATTGAAGATTGGTTCTTTGATAAGATCCAGTGTGTCACCAACTTGTTTTTAAATCTCACTGCATAAAATGTTACAAGCATTTGAATCGATGACTAAGAAAAGACACGCACTTTGGATAAAAAAATGCTAAAAATGGGTTACACTGTCCTACCGACACCATGGTAAACGTGTACACTTACTTATACGTATTGATGTACGGATTTTCCAAGGCATGCTACAAATTCCCAAGTGCATTCTGTAGACCACTGGACAGGTGAATTTTACAAAAGAAATCTCCAAGTTTATCGTCGGTTTGTTTGGACGGTGTAAATCACGTTTGAATTCTCTTTTCTTGAGCATTCTTATCATACTCACAGGAGCCTGAAAAAAATACATCTCAACTCCTTGACTTATCATGTAGAATTGTGTGAATTCGGAGTGCTGTTTAATTCCCCTCTTGGAGCATTTCAATAACTCGTGCGCAACACACTTCACCGGGCAGATAGAAATCATAAAATGCACGTGTTTAGGTTGGCTATCTTCTACGAGAAGAAATTCGATATCGTCCTGCTCCAATTATTTTACGAATTGATGGAAATAATTTTGAGGGATTAGATCCCATTCAGATGGACACTTAGACGACCTGCAAGCGGATTCATTTCTTTTTGATCTAACTTGTGAATACGTTGAAGACGATCTCGTATATTGTTTTCCTAACCCCAGCTAATTAATATGGCATTTGACAGGATACAGTTAACCAAGAAAAGAACCTAGTACTCAGTGAACAGTGAACAACAGAATGACAAATCGTCTATGCTAATTCAATCAAAGCGATTTGAGCTAATCTTTGAATGAAAAACTCATGCGCTTCTCACGTATTTCAAATTATAAACCTGCAAGTTCCCGTGCGTTTGTGTATCTGTGTGAACACGGTTCGCACAAATACCCGGGACTGTACGTGGGTTCATTCTGATGTGCTTCTTATCCTGAGTATACGCATCTAAGAGAACCTGTTGAGACACGCAGCCAGCCAGCCTCCTCATCGCATGTCAATCAAGACTAACAAACTCTTGAATTTACACACGTCCGAGATAGAAAGCAGGTAAACTAGCCGACAGAGCACTCTCAATGGAAGATAAGGAAACTTGTGCGGGTGTTTGTTCTACCGAACCTCAGGAAGTGACGGGTTTGATTCTGCGTCCAGATAATTTCCGCTGCATTTTGCTTTACTCTCCTGCACAGACGATCATCGTAGGGTATGAGAAACAGTCAATCAATGCATAAATCGACTTCGGGTACCATCATTGCTCGACCAAAACTGGGATGGAAACGGAATGGCATAGTGGTTTCTTTCAGGTGCCCTGTTTTTGACCTAATCATGAGTGAAATATAATCACAATTACGAAAGAAGGAATCTCAAAACGGAAATAAACAGCACTATCCGGTTGATTTCCGACTTCATTGCTATGCCAAATCTGCCGACATTGCAACTTCCATCCCAGAACCAAACGCGACGAGCGAAAATAGTAGAGAATCCCCGTATCATAATGTTTGGTTAGTTGAACCAACAAACTAAGCCGTAGAACTTGACAAGACACCAGAAATCCCCGATGGTCCTAAACTAATCGCGAGTAGTTCTATTTTCTTACAACACTCGATAGGTTTGACTTACCCCATAGCTGATTGAAAATCGCTGTGACCCCTCCGACAGGAGTAAACTACTAACCGTGCTATCTTTCGTGTGTATGTTTCATTTCCGCAACACCAATAAAGGTTACCCCAGTCATTGTAAACTAATCGCATTTGAAACCGCAGTTTGCTAATGTGAAAAATGATCTGGTGTACAGAGTCTAGTCATCCAACCATTTTGTTTCTGCCTGTGTAACATTACATCAATTATTTCACACTGGGCGAGAATGAATACCTGGGTTACAGTAGATCGATCAGACTTAATTTTCTTGGGATGTGGAGGGGGAGGAGAAGAGCGAGTTGAAATAGACAGCATTTTGTTTTGCTCTCTCGAGTTGCCCCGTTGAAAAATAATTTTCAACAACATGAAACTCTAAATCACTATACGTCAGACATCGGATAATTTTTTCTATCTCACCTCCAAAATGTCTGTACATCACTTCATTTTGACCTGATACACCAAAGGTTTACACATTTCTTTTTGATTGACAATTGTTTCGATCAACGAATACATTCAAAACAATACGTACAACTGGATGGGACGAGAAACAAACCGGGCGGTGGAAGTACCCTTGTGAACGTGACTGACGGCAACTATATTAATGTAAATTAAGCATGCTCCCCGAGAGTGGAGAGTGAGAGTTTTCAAACCTTTGACATCCGTCAGTGCAAACAAGTCAGGTGTCTGACAGCGAGGAGGAGAATTGAATCCATGGGGAACGTATTAGAAGAGGATCGGATAAACTGTCTGTCAAACAGGACTACGCAGTAAGCCTTGAAAAATCTATCAAGTGCACCGATCCGACTAGTTGTTTGGTGTATTCAATTTCTTCCTTATGTCCTTGTCTACACTTTTCAGTTTTCTTTATTTTACGAGTCGACTTGAGTTTCAAATTTAAGGTCTGCTACACAGAGAACTGTATTATGTCCAGCTTATCAACGATTAAACGAGCAGCAGAATGGCTCACTTCCATCGATCGAAATATTGAATCAATGGATTTCAACGGCGCGCATTGTGAACATCAGTTGCAATATCTGAATGTCTGTAGAAACGTTCGTCTGAACGAATAGAATGACTATGTAAACAATGTGGAATGGAAACAGAATGCAAAAATCTGATGTTTGTTTAACAAAACGAGTGATAGTGTTTGCGTTCCAGCGAGACTAGAGCAGTTCTTCATAGTTTTACTCACTTGTTAGAACTGCGCAGATGAGACAATGGTTATATTACTTTCTGAACAGTTCACATGCATTGTTTTTTCGTATGAACTTGGGTAGAGTTACCAGGGAACATTCAAATACCATACTATTATTGGAAGAATCAAACTTTCGATTAGCGTTCATTTCCGGCAGTTTGAAACTGAAGCGCTCCGTGAACACAACGCGAAAGAGTTTGGAAACAATGAATGGAATTAAACAATCTCGCTTTGTGTATAGTACAGTTAGATTGCTTAGATTACCCGAATATAACACTGGTCCCCGAAATGATACCCCGAACCCAGACCACCCAGAGCCGTTCTTAGCCAAAGAGACAAATGTTTAGTGGGTTGGGTTAAAGTTACCACCTCTTTAACACCGGTCGGGAGAGTAACTTGTCACCACATTGCGGATGGCTCCTAGATTTGTGTTTCTAACGGATGATTTTGAAATGCCGAAGAACAACACGATTCGGTTCTTTCAGCTAACATTATTGCGTATGCCCGGGGAAGTAATCCTCTTGAACGGAATGATCTGAAGCCAATTAGTAAAATCCAATTTGTGTTGCGACCTTATGCCTATTCGTCAATAGGTTTATGTATAAGAATCTTCCAGGCTGTACGAAGTGACCAAAGTGGAGCTAGGTTATGAGTCGTCGATTTTCGAACACACAAGTGAGAAGACAACTATTGCGAGGCAAGTTCCTTTCGTATACTCCCATTGGTTTTGTTACGTAATCGCGACAAACAACGACTAAGGACACTCGAGGAAGAATCAATCGCTTACAACAAACCTATAATATTTGTCCAGAAGCGTATGGTAATTACCCTTAGTCTACCCCATCTGTAACCAGTCATGTGCAACTACACACACACAAGCACACACCACGAAACGTAACTAGATTTCCCAATTCGCTTTATTCCTCTCTCTTGTTTCATGTTATAAGTACAGGAGAGCATAAAAAGGAACATCTCTTGAAGCGTATTCTGTTCAAGCTCAGTGATTGTTATTTTTAAGTACCCTTTGAAAATATTATCGGCTGCTATTTTAAGCTGCTAGAAAGAACAACTTTGAACCAAGCAATTATCATGTACTGCCAGGATAGTTTTTGTAAAAAGGGATTCACAAGTAACATTGTAAATGAACCGATTTACTTCTAAAACGGAATTGTCATAGTTTGCAGTTGTAACGTTCTTGGTTTTAATGTCTCCGTTAACTGTTAGCAAGAAACGAATTTTAATAAAAATGTCATAATATTATTATAATTCATTGATTTGTGAAATCCACTTTTGTGCTAATCCCTTTTATAAGAACATACAAGTCACGAATGGATAAAATAATGAAGTACATGAGAGTGAAAAATCTATGGCTCTGATATCCTTAGGCTGCAATTCCCGAATAAGGAAAAACAAGCTTTCTCGCACACTCTAACCGCTTAGGAATAAAATCCTTTAGAGGTTAAAATATGGAAATCTTCCTTGACTGTATAATATAACTTAAGACGTCGAACGAGGTCAACCACGGGAAGGGTCACGCATTACAGATAATGGAAAGGATTCTCTCATTTTGTTAATCATGAATACACTCCCGAACGAGTAGCAGTGGATAACCCGTACTAGTTCATAAGGGTATAACAGTTGTGCAACTGCGGAAAATCCCCACTTTCCAAAAGCCGAAAAATACGCGAACTGGATTGCGTTATCCCGTTTTTGTCATTAAGTGTAATCTTAGGAGGTTTTAGAAATACGAAGACCAGGTTTGCAGTTATCAATACAGGGCATGTAAGACGTTATTTAAATGATGTCCTCTTGACAAAATATCCCTCCACAGGATCAATGAATGATCGACGTTAAGAAGCATTTGGAGCGTAAAAGGCTTCATAATGCTAACTGGTGACTGAAGTTGGAACACATCGTCTAAGGGAAAGTTTTATTGGGGGACTCTCTCTTTTACAGTTATCGTTGCTAAAATATTGGCAACAAACCAAATAACCATCGGCATAAATTTAATCAGTGGCAACAAGCGGAGATCGGTGATGCGTGAAAGACAATGGCAAAACTTAATGAGAAACGATTAAGGAGATAAATNAATGATAGGATGAGTACACTGGGATGTTTAAAGTCTATGCATGTAACTGCCCCGCCATATGCAAAGACCAAACACGCTTCTGGCGAGTGTAAACTCTGAGTTATTTTAGGGAATATGACTCTCGTATAATGTGACTACAAAATCCGGATGATGTGAAAAACACTTATTTTTTCATTTTACTTCTTTTTATTGAGTTTATAATGGTACAGTTTCAAAGCAGGGGGCGGGCAATCAAAGGACTATGATACAACGCAGATCAGACAGTCAGACGGTGGTGGTGGTGGTGGGATTCGAACACACGTCCTCGAGGCAATAATCTGGTAGCATTAGCACTAGGCCACCATCGCCCATGTGAATAACTTCGGTTACTTCGAGTTTGTTAACAGTTTTGCAGTCAAAAATTAAAACAATTCATTCAAGAAGTACACTTCAAGGTAGATGGACTTCAGCGACAAGAAAATACAGTGATGAAAAATAAAACCAACCTCTCGATAAGCCTATTGATGCAGTATGAAGCACACAGCAATTATTCCGATCTGGGGACGTTCCTCGGCAAGTGACGCTTCTCGCGGCTCGGGTTTTACAATGACGCACTTAAAACAGTTATTTCGGTCCGGAAGCCAGTATATATACGTCAGAATCTAGACTTATATTGATTCGGATAAAGAGTTACTGAATTTCAGAAACGTTCCCGTTGTTAACTCTTCTCCATTTTACAGCGCACATCTGTGATAGATGCCAAAAGATAAAAGCAATTAGCAGTGGGGAAACATATGATCCGATCATTTTCATCTGGGACGGATAACTTACAGATCAGTACATGCTGTTTAGCAGTGGGAATTAAAAATCAATTAACTTAACTGTGAGTAGAACTTAACTTTGTCTGTCCCGATATATTGATTGAGTTTAGGCGTAACTCATTGCCCAATTTTAGGTCCTAAAGTGTCCTGGTCGGGCACTGTCACTCCTTAGTTATGGTATCGAACGATTATAAAGTGCTTATGTCCAGTCAACATTTAGGTAAATTGGTAAATTTAACAAAGTCACACAGTATGAAGTCATATCGCAGAAGAACGCCCAGTAATAATCAAAAATTGAACACAATTGATTGTTCTGTCAAAACTCGCAGGGGTGGATAATGTGGTTTTGCTGTGAATTACTGTTGCATGATCCAGTGTAACTGTTCCGTGCAGAAGACGGCAAGGAACCAATAGAAGAATGATTTCATTTTATGCAAAATTTGTTTTGAAGTTGGTTTAATTCACCAAACAATGTGCAATCGGTTTCTGCGGCATCAACAAAAGCGGTGACTAATGTTGAAAATTTTAGAGTAGTTGTTATCCATCTAACCCAAGTATGTTCACATATACATAGGGGTTTACCGTTTGTTGAGTCTTCGTATATCAAGTAGGTTACACTCTATGGGAATTCAACGTAATTTTTTAATGTTTGACAAAGGGTGCTGGAGAGCTGTTTTGTCCTCGAGGGGAGTTGTCAGTAGTGCTCACGGTTTGTGTGACTTTCGGGACTGGCTCTGTTTGCCTTCGGGCTTGGAATATCCACCCATGTCCGAGTACGCCAAGGTAAACAATTTTAATACAGATAAAAACATTTTGACCCATGTGAGTTTACTGTCATCAGACTCTGTAGCTTGTCCCGATAGGGATACTGAAGTTGAAAGCCACTGAACAGGCAAATAACTGTCCGAGGCCGGCCATCCTGAGCTAATGTTCCTGAATCAGTAGAAGCGGCATCGACAGAGGTGTAGAGCACGATATTTGGCTGTCACAACATGGCACTCTCGGCAAAACTATGGATCCGAGAAGAAACTGAAACAATCGGTTGTATTTACATATATCATTATCATAATCGGATTCCGGAACCCAACTTTTGTTGGAAAAGTTTCCAACAACAACAGTAGCCTCGAAATGAAATAAATCGATATAAATTCGCACAGAGTAGTGTTTGTCGAACCGAATACCACTGGAAAGAAAATGATTGTTATCTTTCTTATGGACGAACAATAAACACCAGTCTGTGCTCGTCATGAAGACAAAGAACTACTGCACACGCTTTGTTTTAACTTCAGCCATTCGGGATATGCCTGAACCTCTGTCACAATATTCAAAAGGACGAAATAGGTATGAATTGCGTTCTTTCAGACCAATAAATCGTTCACTCATTCATGTGCTGATAGATGCAGTCTCTAAACAAGCTGATCAAATGAGTTCAATTGAATTTCTCTTGCTGGAATCTTCTCGTGACTCTCTTTTCTGTCAAACAATTACGTCCTTGAAGAAACAGAGCTGAACAACGCTTCCAAGACAGTGTATATATACTGCAAAATTCATTTCTGAGCGAATCATTCAAGCGCAACAAAGCCGTTTTCAGTTCCACCACTCAGGTCGTCACCAGCTTATTTGCTTCACTTCTGTGCAGTCCACTTTATTAGTGTTTTTCCATGATTCTA
>UZAN01043933.1:18744-31260 GCA_900618425.1 Echinostoma caproni
TTTTAACTGAAGACATTATCGAAATATCCCGAATTCACGGAACCATAGAACAGTCGTTTTGGCCAGCGTGGATCAACGGAGTCCACGTCCCCAGTGAATCATGTTAAAATCACCAAAGTTTATAGTTCACTGGCGACAGTTAAATGTTCTTTAACCGGAAAAGATGATTTTATCAAAGTGAATTGGTGCCAAAGAAGCCAAGCATACAGACACACGGCGTTACGTTTCATGCTGTGATGAATTCCTTGAACTTGTCGAAGATAGTAATCACATTCGATTGAACATGCTATAGTATGAAATAACGCCTTAGTTTGAAGTCATGCGCACCGATTTAATCACTACCAAGTCAAGCCAGTCAAACCTGCCATTACACAGCTCTATGGACAGTAGTAGGATAAACCCAAAAGCGGTACCACATACCACATCCACTGTCTGCTCACCTTTTAATTATCAAACCTACCAGATTGGGGAAATTGGGCTGACTTCAGGAGTAATACACAGTAATAAATCGGCAGCCACATATGTCGCGCTAACCGCCTTCCGAGTCTTCCATCATATTCTGAGAACTTAGTTTGTTGGCAAGGGAAAACACAATTAAGAAACCACTATGGATCGATAACTGATGGATGTTCTGTCACCTGATATATCCGCATGATTCTTTTCATTTTTACAACACTTTTTGATAGCTGTCCTGATTTTCACGCCTAATATGAACAGAACTATGACTGCAAAACAAAACGTCATTGGCGCACTTTTTATAATTATACAAGACAGTACCGGGACCAAGAAAGTTATTTTTTAGCGAACAGCATCGGATAGGTGTGAATAAGATGACATAGAACGATAAGTCTCATCTGGAACAGGTCTTCATGATTCCGCGGTGTGTATTCAGTGCAATTTTTTTAATGTCAGCACACTGGCTATTCGTGCTCAGAACTCCCCTTCCTGACGGATTTTGGAGCGTTCTCTGCACGGGTGTCTTCCTACTCCTCCATGGGTTTCTTGAGTGTCACATTACCCCCTGGGCTTTCCAGTTGATTACACAGTTGTAACGCTCCTCCCGATGCACATCCTCATGGCATCCGCCAGTCTGAATACATTCATGATCTTCTCGGCCTCAATTATCCGTGCCGACTCCCGCAGGCCTTCTAGCAGACACACCGCTAGATCATCCAAGAGTAAATCTGAACGCGCGGCTTCGTTCAAAGTCGAGAGTGCTCGATACGGCAGGGTCACGGCGTGCTAGGGAATTCCACACCAACTCCAAGCTGCGCTATCCGGAAGCGCCGAAACATCTTTTGGCTATTGACCGGGCTGTTGAAACTTAGAGTCAGAGTGTCCTTTGAGTGGCCTCCAATACCAACCGCTCACGGCCAGTGAGAATCAATCAAATGGCCGTCAACTTACCGCGGTCCATTTGTATCCCCGCCGGCTTCACGGCGTCCTCAAACTCCTCGAGGAAAGTTTGTACACCCCCATCATCGAAGCTGCGGGTCACGGAACTTTCATCCTAGTGACGATATTAAATGCTGTAATTCCACAAGGCAGTGTCGGGATGAAGAAAGTTATTTATTCAGAGAATAGCGTCGGATACGATTAAGTACGATTGCATGGGACAGAGCGTCTCATTTGGAACAGATCATCGTAATATCGACAAGCACACAAAGTAATTGATGGAACAATTATTAATTTACAATTTTGAACACGAACTCACCCTAAGAGATCTTGTTCATTTTTGTCCGTTGTGAGAAACCACCTATTACATTATTTTGCGCTGCGCAAACACTTCTCATAAATGTGAGTAGCATCTCACAACACACGGAACCGGTTTTCATTCCACCGCTGAAATCATTCCAACGAGATTGATAGTGCAATCAAATGCAACTACTTCCGTCCCCCGTAACCGGGGTCTTCATGTGCTTTTTAGTGGCATGAAATGATTTCTGACTGCTGATAGCAAAATTACTTCATTTAGGAGATCAACCTTCTCAAGAGTCAAAGCTCATCGAAAAAGCTCGTGTTTGACGGTTTACTACTTGCTCGTATACAGCACGTCCTCGTGTGAATAACAAAACAGGTGAGCGTGGGGACACTAATGCGTTGGGGGTGTTGAATCTGCCTGCCACTCTCCACACGTTTTCGATCATAAATCTTTTTTGTCACCTCTCTCTAATTTTCATTGTCTTGACCCGTGCATATTATCGATCACTAGACATACACTTTTCATTCAACTCGAATGACTCCCTCCCTTTTGTGTACCCACCAAACTCGTTTATCTCTTCCCTGACCCTGATGTGCTCTGACTCATTCTGTCCTATGATCATGGAGTTGCTCAATCTTATTCAGAACGGTTCTCTGTCTCACCCATGAGTCTCACTGTCTCATTTGCACAAGTGCAATCCGGCGGTATTTCACTTATCGTTTGTTCGTTTGACGAAGTGGTGAGCTCTCTTGATTAGCATTGTATATTCGGCCGGTTCAAGCATATCTTCCGGGAAAGCCATGATTTAAGGTGTGTTCTTTGTGTAATTGAAACAGTATCGCATAGTTATTCGCTATTGTTTGGAGTCCACCAAGCCTCGAGAATATTCAGACTTGGCTTCTGAGGTTGCGCGTCACTCAACGTTGGCCTTGATATCCCAACAGAGTTGACACGTAATGAGCTGATCTCACGCTGATAAGTGATACGGGTGTGGGTGTGTGGGTGAATAATGGCCTGATGAGTGAACATAGCGATCACGTCGTTCAGTTATGAATAAATGATACTGGGTAACGCAGTGTGCTTTCATTCATTCATGAATGGGATAATAGTGATTGCCAATCACTGAGCCGAGGCTTTCCGCTACTCATTGTTTAGAAAAGATTATCCCCAGAGGGATACAATGGATAAGCAAACCTTTTCAAAAACCCTTTATTCCCTGGGAGCATTGAACGTTTTGTGTCTGTGCATCCATCCACCCTTTGAAATTGAGTTCATTACAAAAAAACTACTGTATTCAGTCAGTTCATGAAATGTGAAAAACAAGCTTGTCTGCTGACTTGGGTACAGTAACCGTGGAAACTTCTGCGTGCCCTAACAAAAATGATGTTGATGATTCTACGTTCATTTTTTCGGTGAATGCTATTCTAATTTCAACACACTGGGCATTCGGGTGTAAGTTTGTTAATTTCACAAAAAGTATTGTTCAATTTTTTTCATTTATTGTACAACATTTTGCGCAACACTTAACGTTTCCGTTGAAATAAAAACCGTTATACCATAAGTGTCACGTGACACACAATGCATAAGAGAACAAAACCGGTGAGATCACATTGTTACCCTCTGTCTGTTGTTGGTGAGTAAATACGCTAGCGAGGGTACTCACATCTTATGGTATGTGTTTGGGTGAGACGGAATGTGTCGAAATTTGGAGCTTGTGCAGAGATCGATGAGATCGACAGCAGTCAAATTCCCTGGGTAAAGGATAGTTAGGTTCCGACAAAACAGCTCTCGGGACGTTTGGCAGGTGTTACAAGCAACCCATTCCGGAAAACTCAGAGAACACAACCAGTGGTGACCAAATCATTGAGTAAATCTTTTAATACACGTTTCGGATTGAAAAACAAATTGATCAGAAAGCAATAAAGTAAGATAGAAAAAAAAGCATATGGGTACATAAGGTTAGGAGCCATTTTGTTGTCACATGACAAGCATGGTGGTCTCATAAACATAACGCTCACTATGCAGAACGACTGACAAAACGTTCATTTGAACACAGTTTGTTTAATACATAAATATTATAAGTAGCTCAGAAAAACATGAACAAAACAAGCACCATGAGGTGAAACAAATCGATAAAAGGGAAATGTCTAACGAGAGTTGAGTAGATCTGTATACTGTCGGTACTCAGACATATTCAGCTGCAAACACTTATGTGATTAGTTTGCTCTTGTGTTCATCGATGCAGGGATGTTCTATTAAAAGGAAAAATCAGCAACTGTAATAGCCCACGGTTCGCTAAAAAAAATCATACGAACTTGTGAAACACGTTCAAAATCTACTCATTCATTATCATACATGCTGGGTTCCGTTGATCATGGGAGTATCCTAATTGATAGATAAACACGCATTTGAATAGGCATCGACTCGCACCAGACATTTGCATACGGTTATTTCTAGGTGACCCGGTAGTTATTGCTAGGTTATCTGTGAGACAGTGATTGACATCATTTATAATAGCTTCTTTGCCAGTTACAAAGTTTACCAGACAAAGTAAGCTGTCATTTAACAACTAGTTAACAGCTCGGGCGAATCATCTAGCGATGGAATCATGTATGTATGTGTACAAGGTACAATGTACAATGTACAATTCCAATCATTGATTGGAACTACGATTAACCGATAGATGCTTGATCATCCACAACCCCAATCAGCTCAGTCTCTGATCGGTTTTTGGTGCACCTTTTGATTATTTGATGATCTGATTTTTTTATTTGAACTGATCATTTGTGGTGATCGTGCAACGAGCACGCACGCACCACGGTACAGCTTCCAGATAACCAATCAGGAAACAGATTTACCGACCAATCATGTGGTCCCAAGTTTCACTAATCTGATTGGCTGAATGCAAGAAGGCAACCAAATGAACCATATTGTTGACCATTGATCATTGAAGACTCGACCAATGATTGTTGGGTGCTTGTGATATTTATTTGTATGATTTTCCGAATATAAATAAATTTACTCACGGCTTGTACTGATTCTACCTGGCTTTGCGCAATTTAGTGGGTTTTCATTCCGAATCCGAGTTCGCACAATTCGATTCTCATTTCTATTCCAAATACTACACCATCCTTCAGACTTCACATTCACACACATTCCTCATCGCTTCCAGTCAACAATACATTCCGAATCACTAGACCCGAGTTTCACTCTTATAAGAACCCATCAGTAGTGCATATCCACTGTCCCGAGGGCATTTGAACTCCGGATCCATCACAGAGAAGACGTGACTGTTACCACTGTGCCAACCAGCTCAGCCCAGGACTGAACCGAAATGCCAATTCATTTTTGTTCACGTATTGTCCTCAGAGATAGTTGGTCGGATCAATTTGGCTCGACAGCAACGAAGGGAGAGAGTTTACTATTTGTAAACTCCAATGAAATGACTCCCAGTGAATCGGGTCTTCGATACAGTGTCAGGGTAGACGTGCCACCAACCAATTAGGCTGAAGTAATAATTCACGTTTAACTTGTGGTGTGGCAAAACTGATATTGATTTGAACTGATCACCCTTCCAACTTCAGCAATACGGTTCAGCCTCGGTGTGTGCTGGCTCGCACATTGATAACAAACGCGCCTTCCATGCGATAGATCCATAGTTCAAAGCCCGTACGGAACAGTGAATAAACATTGTTGATGAGGTCTAATAAGAACAAAATTCGAGTTTAGTGATTCCGATTGGTTGACTGGAAGGACTGAGGTTTGTGTATGAAGCTGAATTTCGAAAGATGGTCAGTTTAAATCAATACCAATTATGCCACACCACTACTCACCAGTAAATGTGAGTTTTTCCTCTGCTATGTCCTTGAGATCAATCTTACTACTTACCATGTTCTGCATGACCTTGCTTCTGAAATTTTCATGCTTCACCCAAACTTGTATGCGTCTGTGTCTGTATGACTACCAAAGCTGACCATCTTGCTAATCGTACTCTGACAGTTTTCTCATTATTTTTGCGGACACTCCACGGCTCGATCAGGATCAGTGCTCCCTATAACCCATGGATTAGAGGATCGTTCAAGTTGAATTGTTTTGTTCGTATGCAATATCACCGTATTCCTTGGCCTGGTCAATTTGCAGACAATGTGTGTTCTACCCTCTGCCTTTTTGTGGATGCTCTGTGTTGTGATCCGTCTTGTGGCGTTTTTTCATTTCCGTTTGTGGTAAACCTGAACAAACTATTGCAGATTCCCAGTAGGAATTCGATCAGACGCATCTTCTGGATTTCATAGCAAGCATGTTGCATGAGAACTGATTAAAAACCCCTAATCATAGAGATTAGCGTAGAGTTGGAATGGAGGAGCGTTCGTTTCGGACACAATTTGTCGATTACACTTTTGAACACAGAAACCGATCAGTGAAAAATGCTTCCGAATTCCGCCGGTCTCCGAGTTTTGTCCCCGTCCGACATTGTCATCAAGTAGAGGTGACACAATGACAATTGACAGCGCAAAAGAGGTCGTTTTGTCAAATCTCTGAGGAACGGAACACGTGGCATTTCGGATCACCTCTACACGAGGAGATGATCGTACGGCAATGGACAGTTCATTTTGGACGAAGATTGATAAACAGCCGAATTTCACAAAGTATCAAGGCGGATCAATGAGCCCCATCTCAGACACATCTGTAGACAATCCCAGAGGGTAAACAGATCACACACGTACGAGGTCAGACTGTGTGCCCAGCAAATCATTGTACAATAATCTTTAGGAAAAGAGAGTAATGGTTCCATGAATTTTATATAGTCGGAATACTGCCAGGTGAATTTGCTTGGAGAAATCCCAAACAGTCCCTTCGTCTAGTCACAGCCTGATTCGCAAGGCAGCGGGGCGGTGTGTGAAATTTACGGTCTGTTGGGGATCGGCGTCTAATTCATCGAATCATACCCACTTTGGACGGAGTCAAACGTCAAAGGTGCTCAAAACACCTCGATGTCCAAATGAACACACAGTGGTGTGTGTGGTTTTTACACCTGTTCTTGGTTTGTTTTGAATCAGTTAATGATTCACCCACCCGATGATATCGGCTTTTGTTCTCAATAAAGAACTTGAGGTTTACAGGAATTGAAAAACCGTTTGCCGGCTACACAAGATGTAAGTTCAAAAAGTGAGGAGAGAAGATATAGAGAAAATCATTTGAAACTAAGTAGGACAGTGGGAGATGCAGAGCGAAGCAAGAAAAATACAACATACAGACGTAGAACACAGCAATAAAGCTTGTGAAACGATTGAATTTCCACGGGTCTTGGGGTGTCAAAATGATTCAGTTTTACTAATCCCACCAGTACCCGTCACTGATGTTTGTACTAAAAGAATCACGCCAATCGCGACTGATAAAATCTAATGAGGCACGAGGATTATTTTGAAGAAAAATCGCTACGAAGCATATCACGGCATATCACCAACCAAAGAACGAATCGACTTGAGAGCTTGTAATACTTATGTCCGTAACAATGTCACTCGATCAGTTTAGTGTCCAGTTTGCAACAGACAGTGAACAAATCGAAGGTACGGGTGTTTTCTGCTCGACTGGTGGTTGTTTATGAATTTCGCAATCTGATTCGTTTCTGCCACTGCAGTACTAAATTACTTCACTATTCTCCCGACTAAGTCGTGGAGCGATAAAACGACTCAATTTTAACTGCTGCGTTTAGTCAAGACACTCAGATCCGAATCGGAATCCATGAAGACAAATGATACGCAGGGATTGTGAGGAGAGAAAACACAAAACAGCCTGGTTCAATCGGCCGAAATATGAATGAAGTTAAGTGTTTGAGGTAGAAGCTTGACGATGAAGGAACTTGGAAAATATGAGAGGATGAATTGGAACCTCGAGAGAAGCAGGAATTCATTGGGCTGCTGATGAGATGCTCCCCTCAACATGGACCATTATTGAACGGTCATTGAGGATATGTTTTCCACAAAGTGGTAATAGGAAGCTTCATTGGGAGAGGAAGCTGTGATCAATGAAGGGCTGACTACCAAAAGGAATCAAGTGGAGAGAAGGGAACAGACAGAGGACGTGAATGGCGAGAGAAACCCTTAGTGTAAAGTTTTACAGAATGTTTCAAGTTAAACTGATCAAACATGAGTTAGGTCCAACATTTAAAAAGTCCCATCAGAGACCCGACATGCCAGATTTGATTATCATACATGTCAACAGGTTCAAGATCAGTCCGTATTGCATTTTAAACTCACAATCGTGATCGATGAATAAGAGGCTCACGGTGAAGTTGTTTTGCAATCGCTATAGTTCCATAAACTTGAAGATGGACCAAGTGGGCCAGATCAGGCGATAACCGATTGGATCACAGGATTGCACCTCGACGAAAGATGGGACACCGGTGACCGATTTAAGTTTAGATAAAAACCACGGCAGTAGACGTCGATTGCAAAAGTAAAATAGAGAAAGGGGTTTTATGTGTCACGTGAGTTTTAAGCACATTTGGTGAGATACCATCTGAGCCAGGTGGCTTTTTCATCTATAGTAAACGCAAAGCTAAGACCACATATGTGGTCATTGAGGATAGCAATCAATGGAGTTTTGCTGAATTAACAGAACAACAGAACGGGAGCCAATCAGTAAGAAAAAACCTAGACTTATTTTTGAGACTTATTGTAGACCTGATCATCAGAAGTGTTCCCAAAATAACGCAGAAACTGCCTCGGTTAAGGATCAAAATGAACAGCTACCGGGAGAACAGTTTACTAACGTTACCATGAGCACAGTTTAATTTTAGTCTTTCTGGACAAGCTCTGACTACGTGCTCCTGAAAGGTGTGATGGGAGTGCAGAACATGAGACATATCACTTGCATTGAATGTCACGTGACTGGTCAGCCTCCCTATCGACCTTACCGGTATTGACAGGACCAATGATTATTGATCAGGATTTCACCCAACGACACTGTAAATGGTGTTGGCACAAGTAGAATCAGCCCGATTGAGTACAATGATTTGTGTGTTTCACAATCTAGAAGGAGAGAAAAAGTTATGTCCAGTGCTTCCGAGCTTTTCAGTTCACGCTTCATTTGCCATACACACGACGAATTGTCATTTGAAAGTTATGATAATACTCAAGAGGGAATTAAATCCTCCGTTAACCTCATGAAACAAGTTGTCCGGTTGTGAAAGTTTTCAACCAATTGATAATCCCGGAGGCTTGTGCTAAGATATACGCGGCACGATGTCCGCAGTAAGCTAACAAAGATGGCGTGTGCTATATCATGTGAATTGGAAATGAAAAGCGGTCAGATGATCAAATGGTTAGCATGATTGATTTCTGCCTGTGAAGTCCTGGGTTCGATCCCCATTTGGGTAGATGGATTAGCGTTGCAGCTGATGGGACTCAACCAGGTTGAAACAGCTGTAAAGTGTTTTAAAGTCTTTTATTTCACGCTCCGCTCGCTTTATACATGATGAATGTCTTCTTAAAACTGAAATCAAATCCTCCACTACTCTCTTATTCTATACGGAAATTACTCGAATCGATAGAGAGAACAAAGAAAATCGATCGTCCGGTCCCTGTATGACCGAAGGAATTGTTAGCATGCGCCAAACACTAAATCACAAGACAGGAGAGAAATTGCTAAGATCATAGATTGCTAGGTTTTATGACATCGTCCGTTCACCTGTTGACCACTGGCACCTTAACAGTTAAAACGCTTTCAATTTTTGCTCCAACTGTGCGGAAACAAGAACTCGTCTACAAATCAGGATTGCATTGTTTCTCCGGCGTTGCAAGAAACACGTGCACACCCGCAATAGCAGTCTTCATAAGATGCGGAGAAGGAGAAGGCCAATTGCTCCAGGGCTGGGAATCCAAAAAGTGATGATCGGTCGGTGGTCGATTTCTGACTCTAAGATGTGCAGTGAGAGGGCAATGTTAAAATTACAAACGAAGTATTTCAGAAGTGATAAATCACTGGTCCCGGGACGAAGGTGAAACAGAGAAAACAAAATATTTGTAGCAGTTCAAATTAAAATTGCACTGTTCTCGGGCACGGACGGGAAAGTAACCGAATAGTGTTTTTCTTTTTACACTGACTGACAAGTACTTCCAACCAACGATTACGGTTGTCCAGGTCTGTGCTAAACCGTAGCTACCTCGAATGTGGAAATTACCCAGCAAAATGATCTTTTGTCACATCTCATGTATCGGTCGACCTTTGGCCGATCGACCGACGGATAGATAGACGGACATGGACAGATAGGGAGACACTCAGACAGACAGACAGACAGATAAACAGACAAACCGGATACTTTAACGTTCGACCGCAACTTTAAATCGCAACCAGTGAACTGACAATAGATCAGGTCAACCAAGTTGCGATGATTATCCAAGAGAATGAATAGAACTCAGCAAGTATTCAAATACAAAATGATTCAGGGTCTAAATTCACGGTCAGACGCAGGATAGATACAGTTCATTAACTCTGTTTCATATATCGATTTGCCTGAATGACACTAATGCGGTTGTTTCGCTGGCATAGAACTTGAGGATTCATATTCAGTGAAGTATAATTGAAGTTGTTTGGCCTCGTAGCTGATCTGGTACTGTGTGGGCTGTACAAAAGCGTAGGCGGCGTCCGTACGTGGGTTCGAATCCCACCGAGGCTACTGAACGTTTCCCAATTTCAACGGAAAACTTCAGTATACCAAACAACAATTTGAGGATTCACCACTACTTTCCAAGCAGAATTTGTTCACACCCACAGTGACTGTCAGTGATCACAGGTGTGTACACAACGGGCTCTCGCAGCACAGTGGAGTCTTCAGGACTGCCAGACTGGATGTTCCCGCTGCTCGTAGTCTCGGGGAGTTGAGAAAATGTACACCTGAACGGACGACAAACAAAACAGAACGACGGGGATGGGATGAAATGGGTTGACGCAGATATTGGATTGACAGGAAAAGATAACGGACAGGTCATTCCTTCCTTGGATTGAAGTTTACAAAATAATTGGAGGGCAAAAAATAAAAACTCCATGAATCTGAAAAGTTCGACGAGAAGCATTGCACATACACACACACCGAACTACGATCCAAAGTTTGTCTGGACGAGGACCATTTCCCAGCATTTTAGTTCAGGTGATGGGGTAAACGACGGACTCAGTTGTGTTTGGAATATCAAGGAGATATATAAACTAAGATATTACTTTACACACGCTCTGTTGTGACTGTAGTTTTTCCTCTCGTTCAAATCCTCCTGCTGACATGATATGATAGCACTAATCCTGGTTCGGTCCGTCTTAAAACATGTAAGGAAATCCTTGCCAATCGATATGACTTGTTCGTACACTTACAGTTTGACAGGACCCCATAGGAGTAATCCACATAACTGTTGCAAATGTTTAGTTACTGACGATTTTGACTAATCACTCAACTAGAATAGGTTCGACACGTATTGAATATCAAACGTGTTTCGTGTCTGAGTGCTGTCTGTTCACTAATTGCATCCTCTATGAAATAACAACAATCAGAACAACAATAAGTTACAATCATTCACGGTGAAGATTTTAAAACATAGATGGACATCAATGTGAAAACTTTTAAATTATTTGATTTGTTTTTGTCCGAAGACTTTTCGGTTCATTGTTGAAGTGAAACTTTTCAAATAAGAAGACTCAAACGCAACCAAAAATGAAATATATCAAAAAGGAAGTTCGATGTGTATATGGGAAATGAAGCGTGAATTGGAAAGCTAGGAAGCACAGTGGACAGCTGTTTTGAACTGTTTGGGTCTCATCAGCTGTATTGAGCGAATCCATCGGCCCAACTGCGAATGGAACTCGGGACCGTATTGGCAGAACACAAACAAGCTACCCACTCAATCACTGGGCAGCTGATCAGACCGTTTCTTCATTTTTCATCTACATGATATAGCATAACCCATCTTTGTTAGCTTATTGCAGGCATAGCGCCTCGCTCATCTCTCAGCGCTAGCCTCCGGGTTTATGACTCGGTCGGAAACTTTCACAACGTGACTACTTATTACATAAGAGTAACGGAGGATTTGATTCTATTTTCAAAGAGAGAATTCGAGGTGAAATTGAACCAAATGCTCCAATTACTTACATGTAAATGGGAAATAATCAATGTATTTTCTCGTTTATCATTATTGTTCCCCAGTAATTTTTTACGGGTTTTTCGTATTAGAAACCAACTGAAAATCTTATGCTGTGTGTTCTGTGCCAAATTTCAGTTCGTAACTCTGGATGAACTATCTAAGCAGCTGCATGCGAATTTGACTGGTTCATACGTAACACCTTTGCATAGAAACCTCTTCTCTCATTCCATGCCTTGTTTGCATGGTGATCTATCCAAATATGCCTCACATTTTTCTATTTACTCTACCCATTGCTTCTTACCCACGGGCTTCGCATATACAGAATTTCAATTGTTGCCGATCTTCTCACAGATTGGGGAATCATTTATCCAGCAATATCGAGCTGTTTTTCACAATCAGATGTCGTAATCAAAACCCATTAACAACTGAGATACGCATTTCCAGTCACAAAAAGACGCCACAAATATCAATTAGCACAATTAAAGTGTTGCCTTCGGCCCCGTTCGTTCTTTACATCACTTACACTGGTTTATTATTTCCCAATCAGACATGTCCAACTAGAAGACATGCAGTTGGTGAGCTGAAAACACACCCACAGAATACCACAACAAGCTAGATTGATTTTCTGACGCTCGCGTGAACGAGGAAAACGATCGATAGTTGATTAACAATCATACAGTATGTGTG
>UZAN01043934.1:9164-26882 GCA_900618425.1 Echinostoma caproni
GGTTTGCAGTTACCCTCAGTTGGGCAGCTGCGCAGACACAGCTGCGATACGAGACGTGAGAAAGGTAGTCGGGAGCATTTAAACGAAACCTCTCCCGGTAATTTGGTTCCTCGCGTGGAAATCCAGGGCAGTGTGGAATCCTTGTCTCGGCGAAGCAGTGAGAATGTCCTCACATCCTCTCGACGTTGTTTTGCCGGTAGTGCTTCCGGCTCAGCCACGGGGGTCACTGGGAGTGGATTACATTCCAGTGGTATGCTAGACGGTTCCGAATCCCAGCTACTCACCGCAAGGGTTTGTGAAGGTCCCTTCATATCCGCCCCGTCTTCCCGTCCTGGATCTCGTAGACCATCTGGGTCCAGTGTGAGTAACTGGACAATAGATCCAATGCCCATTCCCAACCGAGAAACCGACAACTCCGGACTAAACGGCCGTTCGCGGGTGAGTTGTGTATTCTCGTCGAAGTACCTCATGCCTATGGTTTGCATTCGCCAACAATGAGTAACTCAATAAATACTTATGTTTCTAAATAGTGGATGCAGTAGTTAGCTATATGTAACACAGAAAAAGTGATTTTACATTCTCGTGTGCATATAGTGATCATAGCAAATTGTTTAATTTAGCATCATGTGAAGGAAAAATTATTCGTTTCATAAAATCATTATAGTGTTCGATTAGAGAGTGGGTGTTAGCCAGATGCACCAGGAAACATGGAGGCACTGCGAACTATGAGTTAGCTTGGAACTGTATACTTATGTAAGTTGGCATGCAATTACAGTGATAGCTGCTAGTTCAATTACCAATAAGAGTAAATTTCGTGACATATTAGGTGATATTTATTCTTCCATGCTATTCTGATAGGTACGATTTACGTGCACATAAATATTCGGTTCACGTCAACATTTCCATTTTTGATTCAATGCATTCCTGATATGGAATATTTTAAATCTCCAATACTGGTACCGGTGATCTACGATGGATCCAGGACAGTGGTGATAACATTGACTAACCGGAACATGTTGAAATGGTTCGGTTCCCACAGACATGCAAAATGTAATTCCCACACTGTAGTATGGGCGTTAAATGTAACCCTCTGTTTGGGAGAACAACACATTGGGTTGGCACTTCATCGTTAGTAGAGATTTGTTCACCATACGAATACCAAACTTATTTGATATAGTCACCGTCAACAATACGATGATGGACGAATCCATCAAACATTCGTTTTTTATCTGTTCACCGAGATTGACAATTTATTAAAAAAGATGCGCTTTATTGCCAGACGAAAGTGGTATCTTCAGCGTTCGTTATCTGGTGATATTCTCAGTCCGTTTGTACAACCTCGGATCCTGTTTCAGCTAGTAATCATTCTGTTATTTCCAGTACTCCTAATCCAGCTAACTGTTCAACCAACTAAAGCAGTTTGTTTTTCCCCAATTTGAACTATACCCCTTGATTCGGTGTCGGGACACAATTTAACCATTGTTTGTTTGTTTTTTAATATATCATTTCTTTCTCGAGTCTCATTGACACGTGCTTTAGTTCGATGTGTCTGTTCTTCCCTTTTTTCGGGAAAAGTTCCATGCTTTAGGAAATTCTCTCTAGCTTGTCTGACCGAAATTGGTCAGTAATAGCAGTCCCCACTCCCCACTTCCCACCCACCCCTCGCTCTGCTCTATCCAAATTCAATGTTTTGTCCCCTTCATACGTAAAACGTGAAATACGGGAGGGAGAACCAGTCAACCTATTTAACTGGGGTTCGCGAAGTCTTACTTTTGATGCCAGATCGTCCTGCAACCTCTCGGCAAAACCTAATGCGGGATAAACTAGACGAAACATCATCATCTATTCGGATTTGGGANTTTGGGAACACGATGCTTGAAAAACACAAAAGTACTTTGATTGATCATTGCACTGGATATGCACGTATCTACAGGTACATTGTGGGGCTCTTGGTTCAGTATAAAACCTGTACGAGTGCGAATAACGAAAAACTAACATGCCAGTATCTCACCAAAAGTATGACAACAGCTGATAGGACCCGCGGAAAACATGAGGACATAAAGGTCCTAATCAGGCTGATGGGTGTCAGAGACGGAAATATTTTCTGATTAACTTGGATGAAACTGAGATACTCCACCATAATTATGTGTCGAACTCAGGTGCAGGTGAAACAGAATAGGCCGTAGTGTAGTGCAGCTGAGTCATTGCGTTCGTTTCTAATCGTAACTCTAAGAGCTTTTGCGTGTATGTGAGCTCATTTTGGCAATCACGACACATCAAATTCACTGGGTGTGGCGGCTGCTTTCACAAATGTTTGCAGATGTTCCTTACCACCAGGAACGATATCCAGATACCTAACATTGTCAACTACATCTGACTCGTCTATTACGGTGTGACTAAAGTTTGTGTGTTGAGGCTAAAGGACTACGGGGTATGGCTAAAGGATTGCGGGTTTTGGCTAAAGCTCGATGGGAAAAGGTGTAGATTATCTAGAAATGAAATCCTAAACTCATTTCAACAGTTGCATGTCACGTGAATAATGGAGGATTTGATGCAATTTCAAAGGTGCATTCGGTGTTGTATTTCGATGCCGGAACGTGAAATAGCGGAATATAATTCTATATAGGGACCTTCAAATGGCCGTAATTCAGTGGACATCTGTTTTTTTCCAATTCAACCTACGTACCCAACTGTCAACCATTGATGGCCGTCAAATCGCAGAGCAGGCGAGGTCGGTTTTATGCTAAACTAATTACGAATAGGCTAGTACGTCGAATAGTCAGTCAATAAAGACCGAATTGGTTTTTAGCTGTTTTGTTTCCTTGTCAAACACTGATGTAGCTTGAGTCGATGCAAACATTTGATAAGTCCCCTGCTGATGCGTAATTGCTGGACAGTCTCGAACAGGGAGCGTTTTACTTCCAAATAGTCTGAGTGACATCAAGGTTGTCTGACAATCCTTCCGTATTTGGATTATGCGCGATTAACGTATATGCTCAGAGTGGTGTTAGGGGTGCGCGCACAAGACACACGTCTTATTCAGACAAAAGAAACCATACAATGAGACCACTGATTCAGTATCTCTCTCTCATGATTTACATTATGGCAGATATGCTTAACTTAAAAGTATTTGAAAAACTGCCCGGTCCGAAAACGGAAGGATGAACACTGCTAAATTACCTGTCAATTAATAATAATAATAATAATAATTTTGTAATGGTCAAAAATTTTGAAATACCAGTGATTGTTTGGTCAGTTAGCTGTTTCTGTTCTTACATTTCAGATAAATAGGGAAAATCCTCAACAAACATGTAATAGCTTCCCATAGGGTATCAAACGTAGGCCTTCACCTATTGCACTGAAGTACCATTTACCGTGAACTATTATTACACATAAAGCGCAGGAGGGGTCAACTGAAAAGCCGGCAAGCACTGTATTAATATTTGAACCTCGTTAGGTCTCTCTAGCAATCCTGAATTTTTGGCACAACTGAGAAACCCCAAATGTGACAAGTAATGGGCACGAATTACAAAAGGATTTGAGTGATTCACTTTGTGCAAAAAGTGAACAATGAAAGTGTGATCGGATGTCTGAGAGCAATTGGACAGCTGTGTTGATCGAGTGCCTCCTCACAGTTTGTTAGAAGGGGCTATGTAAAACACTCTGTATAGACCAGCCACAAAGGTGGGAAGTGTTTTTTAATGGTTAGCTAAGGTACGTATGTGAAAGGTGAGATAAGCTTGATGAACTCCCTCACACGAAGGAACTATTCGTGTGAATCCACTGTATATTTATTCCGCTCATAGTGAATCAGTTGTTAAATTATATATATATATATATATATATATATATGTATGTATGTATGTATATATATGACAACACCGGTTTGCGACCCAATGTGGTGCCGGTAATTACCGGTGCGTTCTCATTCATGTCTAGTTTGCATTTCATAAGGACACGTTAGACTGATCATATATTATGCAACATATAACAAATTTGAGGGGATTGTTAGTCCCTGCTGTTTATCACATGGATATTGTCAACATTTTCAGGGTGTGCACTAAAGAATCACACTTCCTCGTTGTCTAACTTTGTGCAATCCAATACCTGCGTGTTATTTAGCCCCAGAGCCATCATGAAGAAGTTGCCAGCAAAAGAAGTTTGTCGGACTCAAGGTTGGATAGACATTAATCAACACGGGGATGAAAGTGCACCGTTCTGGGACATCCCAAAATGGTACTTTGTCTGCTGAAAATCATGCATAATACACAACGAAATTCCGTACTTCAATACGACAAGTTGAGGAAAACAATTGTTTTTCGGAAAAGAACGGCATAAGCAATCGGTTCCATCAGTTATTTACTCATGGTGGTTCGTAAGTAACTGAGCAAGTTTGACTTAGCTGTACTGATCTTAGACAGCTGCTTAGGAACCCCGGTTAAATCGTTGGACCTTAGATATGCTGATCAACTGCATGATAGTATCCGTGTGTTCTTTTCCTGTGATCCGCAATGCTACGTACCATATATAATCGCCTGATGGCAAGAATGAGGTTGGTCCTCGCTTTGTACACAATCTTATTTCTTCACACATCCCGTTTTCTTATCCACCTAGACCGGTGAAAGTTCACTGAATTTTAGTGGACTGAGAGGCAAATATACTATTGACATTGTTCGAGTAGATTGTAATAATTGGACTAAAGTAAACAGATGTGAGATTGCAAGAGTCGTCTTAATTGTATTGTTGCAACACAATTTATCAAGTCAGAAGATGACATTGTACTTTATAATATTTCGTTTTCTTTCAACGGTCTATGGATTTCAGCTCCTTGGTACCGAACTTCGAAATGTGTCATCCACAAGTCGATCTAGTTTTAATGCACTTGGAGACACAGTGGTAAGCATTTTGTTTCTACTCGAATTTATTTGTTACTTAGAGTTTGACTATGAATTTATTTCTTGATTTAATTTTTTTATCGATTGCATGATTATTCTTTGGAGTGAATCCTGAACAGTCTAATAAAACAACTGCATGTAATCTGTCATACAGAGACACAGGCGAGACGGATGTTGTTTAACTTTGTTGTACACACCCAAAAGCTGAAAATAAATGGTTAAATTTGAAAACAAATTATTGGCTACCCCAGCCTAACGAGGTAAATAGCCAAACGATGGAGGAATCCATGCCTACCAATCTACTGATATCGGCTGTCGCACTTCTCGGGAATGCGAAAAAATTCCAGAAAATCTGACATATCGTGTCAGTCAGTATTGAACGCTATTTAAAAGTATGAAAATTCGATTTGGAGTTTTGTGACAAAATAAAACGTACACTATCACCACTACGTGTTTCTAAAATTTATAATTAGAAATTGTTCATTTATAACGGAATTATATATGTCGTCTCGCGTAGCTTTAATGGAGCAAAGCAATTGAAATCCATTATATGATGCCCTCAGCCTAATACTAGCACAGTGAACCCGGTTTTCAGCCACTTGACAGTTCTAAGTGGTTATCCATCTGGAAATACCTTACATTTCATCAAGGGAATTTTCTAATCTACACAGCGCTTATCAAATCCGATTATTCACCATTCCTCTACAACATCGTGCCCATGAAAATGAAACAACTGCGTTGGCAATAGTAATCACCCAACATGATGAATAACACATTCAATAACATCAAAACCACAATAAAGAGGGAGAACGATAAACAACGGGGATTCTTGAACATCCTGAGTACCGGTACGTTATTAGAAAACCTGCATACATTATGCCGCGTACGGATTAAATTCTAAACTTCAAAGTAGTCATCCGTGCAGCACCAAAGGAAGCTGTGTTAGGACTTTGTTCAGAAGACTCCAAACACATTTCAACACCAAACACTTAAAAATCATTGATGACAAAACCTGGCACATTCTTTTTGTTATCGAGCGTTATTGCAAGTAAACTGACCCACCTGGGGATAATATCAGGGAATTGGTGACATAACAGATCAGTGCTATCGGTGTGACCTCGTTGGTAGAGCATGTGCATACAATGCGTGGGATGAGTCCATGCGTAGGATCGAATCCCACGGAGGGTACTGACATTTTCACAGTCGCCAAAGAAACTTCAAATCTGCCAAACATCCAATTGCACAGATATCTGTTTCTCTTTTGGCCATCAAACAACTGGTCGATTTTTAAGTATAAACTATATAGATCTATTTTGCAAGCTAATAGTAAGATAAACCTTTCACTGCGTTTTTTCACTGTGAACCATTCCAGGTAGAAAACAATAAGGTAATCCATTTTCACATTGGCTTGCCAGACTGTGTTTCTTTGAATGTGTTTCCCCGTTGTCTGGTCAACTGGGACGTATTCGTAGCATTCCAGAGGTTTCTGAACTGAAGGATAAACAAAGAGGTGATAAACGTCGCCCCTCCAACCCTGTTTTGGTGTTGATAACCAACAGTTGTGCTTGAATAAAGTAACACATACACCCTTGGGATAGCATAGGACTCGTTGCGTTCTGTGCAATAAGTACTACAATATTAGCCATCCTACCAGACCGGTAATCACATCGATAATAAACCTATTGCATTTAATAATTCTGTTCACACACTTTTGAAAATCCCTCACTTCTGAATGTTTTGCATAAACCAGTAACTGCAAAATGTGCGTCATTATCCACTGTTTTTCTTCCATAGTTGAATCTTCTGGGCAGCACTAAAGTTCAACGATGAAGATGAAGTGAGTTGGAAGCAAGCAAACAAACAAACAAACAAGGCAAATTGTATCGATGGGACTGACGATACAAGGGAATTTCAATCACCATAATCCCTACTACGATTCGCATTTTCACCCTGGACAAACTTCACCCATCCAAATCCCCATCACTGTTATACCCGAACAATGAACGCTGTTTTCGTAATCGTGTTTCATCTCAAACAGCTTGTTAAATGTCAAACTGTTATGCGTGGAACCTGTACTGAATACCCAAATTGAAAAATCTTGATTAAAACAAAAAAAAAACAACTACAACAGAATCTCGTTCCCGCGTTACATCCCACCAATCGTCTGCTTGAACTGGTTAACTTATTCTACAATTGACTCATTTCAATATGTCCGAATGCAGGTAATTACATGATTACATAGGTGCATACATGCATACGTACATACTTACATAATACAGACAGACAGACAGACAGATAGACAGACACGCTTACATACATACATATATAGACGAACACCTTGAACTATGCTTGTTCCATTCATGTGCATATGAGCCATCCACCCCACCCCATCCCACATACACACACTCCCACCTGTGCAGTTCATTCGGAAACCGTTCGCCCACGTGACGACCCCGGCCAGTTACATCTGTACTTCTTCCGCTCATAGTTATGAAAACATGCCGGTGAAAACAACCGCTGACCTGTATGGCATTTGACCGTCTGCCCCGTAGAAGCGAGTGCGCGATCTGATTTATGTTGTCATTATTCAATGTTCACCAGGGTCGAAGACGAGTTTTGGAACCGCACTGGATCAGATTTTATTCGGTTCTCTTCCACTGTTTGTCACACACGCACACACACACGAAACTAATACTCTCAACAGACAGATATCTACGTACAAACCAATAAGCATTTGTGACCATGGTTTTCCACACTAAAGTATCCGAATATATGCGAAAACTAATGGCAGTGAAGTGCACAAAAGGTAACCATACCATCCATATGTATCCTTTGTCCCGAATCCTAAAAAGAATGCACGATGTAATTTGTCACACAGATTAGCAACCACACACATTTTAACCAGATTTCTTGAAGTCATTTGTGTATTTACCCCATACTTAATCACATAAGCAAACGTGCAACAAAAAATGGTGGTCACTGACACTAAGCAGTCTAGAAGTATTCGATATGAGAACCGAATGAAACACGCCTGCTAACTGTCTTGCATTCGAATGGGTTTGGGCAATGTAGAGAGTAGTATTAGTCAATGCGGTGAATGTTATGACGTACAGAGCAAACGATGCATGAACTACAAATTTGGTTCCACCAGTAAGTGTTCTTGCGAATTCATCGACCCATTTGGGGATGCCGAACCGGGGATATCACATTTAGAACACATCGTTATCAGCCATTGCAAGCTGTGAAAAAATACAAGTAGTAAATTTACTGTTGAAATTCACATAACAGTTCCTAATTGGGGCTACCAATAGATGTGTTGTGAGCCTCTAGATAACCGCGGTGATCAATTACCAGATCACTGCTATAACATACGTTTCCATCTTTGTGTGAATCGTTAAAAGTCATGAATAAACAATAATAAAAGCAATACATTTGCTTTAGCGTTCACCAAGACTGATTATGAATCGAATTCGAATCCGGAAGCAGATCGAATGTGATCCGACAAATCTTCATCTAGTCATTTTTCAAAGACTGCCTTAACCCATTTGAAATTTGTGACTCCTCCTCACTGCATTGAAAAAATTGTTTTGCATTGTATATAACGTTTGTAAGCACTGGAGCTTACATTTCAGTTAAAAAATCACACACGTTAACCGTCAAAATGTGCATAATCAACTGGACGAAAAATGGTTTTACAGACATGAAGACGTTTCACAATTCAAGGTAAAGACAATGTTTACTTACTGTCCACTCTTTTTATGAGTAGATGAGCAAGATACGGCATAGGTGAATTGCGGTATGCGTTTATTCGAGATTACATTTGACAGAATTGGGAGCGTGTTGAATAATGACAACGACAATGTGTCAGTTCTGCGTTAAATGCTTGGTCAGGAGCTATGAGAATCCTCTCAGAAAATTTCACACAGGAAGTTATGTGATACTCCGAGAGCTGTAATACTAACGCATTGACAGGAATAGAAAGGACACGAACAATATTGATCAAATCGTGGAGTAGGACTTTAAAATCCTGTTTGAGTAAGCCAGGAAAAATAACTGGGGAGCAGTCGAGTAAGATGAGGAAAACAGACTGATGAACAAAGGTAGAAATAACTGACTACGAAGCGCGACACTGCCTAAGCTTTCGTATTTGAAATAATAGGCGCCGCAGTTTACCAATGCAGTTGTGGATGTGGGTTGACCAATGAATATAGTTATCTATGGGTACACCAATATATTTGACAGAGTTCACCCCGGATAAAGGATTGCTATTAATCACTGTGGGGTCTGTCGGATATGGGGAGCGAGCAAAAATAGTTAAAACTTCAACATATTAACTGGGGTTCAGGGTTAGCCCCAATGAGGAGGAGAATGATTGAATTTGATCAAGATTGTCGGTGAAGAAGCTTATATCAGATTAGGAAGAAATGGGTTGGCACAACACAACGTCATCGGCATATTTCAAAATGTATGCGGAAGAAGTATAGGGAATATCACAAGTATAAGTGGCAAATAAGTATAGGGATAGCACAGCTCCTTGAAGGACCCCGGAGTTGTTGACTAAGATTTTAGATGAAGACTTCCCTAATCTACTTGTCTATACTCTTTCAGTAAAATAGTTGGATAGCCAAGCTAACAACTGCTTTAGGCACTCAAAGGATTACAGTTTTTGTAAGAACTTAGATCGAGAAATGGAATCAAATGCAGAATAATGGTCCAGAAAAACACAATTAACAGACTTAACAGAGCTGTTCAAAGACTTAATGGTAAAGTAAATGCGGATAGAGATTGCGTCTAACGCGGATCTATTACGCTTGTAAGCAAACTGTAAATTATCAGTGGGAATGTTTATAGACTGCTGAAGGCATTTGAGAATGGCCTTTTCAGTCAATCTAAAAGCTGAAGATGTTGATGCTATAGAGCGAAAAAGTTTGGAGAGGATAGAAGATTGGATGCTTTGGGGATTGGTATGATTGTGACCGGCCTCCAACAGTCGGGGATAGTAGAAGTGTTCAGAGATTCATTTACAGTGAAGGTAATTGCCCCAGCCAAGGAAGCAACACCAAATTTGAAGAGGGCTGGGTGTAAGTTATCCGGACCTGCAGATGAAGATGATTTGCACCTTTTTAAAGGTTTTAGCTCATCACAATATGAGAGTGGTTCCAGGTTACAAACATTTTGTGTCGAGTAGGCAGGAGGAACGTCCGATGACTGGCGCAGGAATGCGACATTGAGATAATCAGCATCCGCATCCAGCTTTGACTGTACTTCCTTTCTTCCAAAGAGAAGACATATACTTTGCCACAGGTGTTTGTTGTTTCCAATCCTCCAAATTCAAGTGGAGAATAATGCGTTCAATCTACTCACTTCATTTTTGATAAGCCTGAATAAATACCTGACAGATCAATCATTGTGAGGTTTGTACGCACGTTACTTTCTGTCGTCGCAGCGACTTTAGTAAGAGAGAGTTTATCCTTCCGTTGGACACATAAATGCTTTGAACAAGGCAGCAGTAATTATAAATGGCGTTCATTGTTTGGGTGGATTGAGGGACACATATGGGTAGAAAAGGAGGAGATGATGAAAACAATAAAGAGGCCTGTCTGTCGAGCGGTGGTGACCCGGTGGTAACGTCACCAAATTACCACCTCGGGAGACGTGTGTTCGAACCCCACCACCACCGCCTGACTTTCCCCGTGGCAGCCCTTTGATTGGCCGCTTCCCCAACTCCTGAAAATTTGTGATAATCGGAATGGTACTGAATGTAGAAATACGAGAACCCATAATGTACTGCTCAGTCGTGGATTGGCTCCAACCCGCATTGCGGACAACAATGAAATATACGAGGAATTGATAGGAGCAAATGCTTATGTCTATTGATGGAATTAGAGCATGTTTTACAGCTTGGTTGAACGACCGTCCTCCAATCACGTAATCGTTTGTGCCGACGCATCATATGTACTAACTCGCATGTAATTTTTGCTGAGCTCCCTGAACGGTGAATGGATGACATGAAACTGTACGTGGTTGTGCATGGATTGCGGTCACGGAAGTCTGAATTACCACAAATCTGTATCATTGTGAAGAAGAAGAAGTATTATTTGAAACGGAAACACTTGTAGGTGAGAAGTTACGAAAACGAAATCTGATGTGCTCAGATCGGGAGAAAGATTTCTATGCACTGTGTGAATAAACTTTAGGTCGAACTGAGATTAAGCAATGATCACTGGAGGAAATAGGTGATTTCAGTGCTAAAGAAAAAAAAGCGTTGAGTGCTTATTACTTACTCTGTCCAGTATAGAATTACCTCTTGTTGGAGAGTTACAAAGATCTGTCATACCTAATGATAAAAGTGAATAAGTACTGGTATGGTTGAAGTCACCAACGATTATGTGCAGGTTAACATCCAAAAGTGGGGCAATTAAAGGTATGAACGAGTCAAAAAATGACATACGACCTGATTGCGTATAGTAAGGTGCTATATATACAAGTTAGTCAAAATTGTGTGCGTCAAACGGGGAAAGTTTAGGGTGATACTCTATGGTTAGGCACTCAATACCTTTTGAGCAGTAGTGAAAATTAACAAGGGACTTGCCAGAACAAACAAACGAATTAACTACCACTAATAATTTATTACTTGAAAAAACGAATCTACAGTAATTGATTTCCACATTCATGTCTCCGGTATACAGCTAGCATTTGTGTTACATTTTCTATTTCGGGTCTCAATCCCGCTCACTCTAGCATTGATAGCTTTTACTGTTGTTCTACAGCTCTTTTCCATTCATCCATTTCTCCTCATATGCCACTGAGTCCGAAGACAAATGGGCCGATATCTTCCTCACATTTAAACCGAACTGTTATCAATTGGGTTTGATGTTAGCCTTCATTATTCACAAACACCGGAATTCTTGTACCCAGTTGGGATGCATTCATAAGAAATTCAGTTTTGCCATTCTCGTGTGCAGTACGAGTGTTCAATTAATCAAAAGAAAGCCGATAATGTCATTCTGAATGGCCGCAACAACAACAACAACAAGATTTACAAGCACTTGTGATGGTTTGAAAGCCCCGGGTGAATAACAATCTATTACAAGATTATTTGCCCTACTTCCGATGCAATCTGAGCAGTTGAAGAGAATAATCGCAATCGGTACTGATTGTCCAAAACAGCACAGAACAACAGCAAAACAGTTACACACAATATAAACGCTACTCTTCTAACTCCCTACTAACTCTGATCAGAAGGACCTTGCTTAACATATCTGGATGAACCATAATGTTCGCATAAGTTTATCCAATCGGTGGCACAGTTCGTATTAGGAGTAACGAGCATGTGTGTGCTTACAATCCGATAATCGTCTTGGTCCGGAGTAGTGTTCTCTAATATAGAGCCACTGAATTGTGGTGTCGTTTTCTAATGTGTTTCAGTTTGATGCTTGTTTGCTTTCTCAAGTTAAATGTAAGTCAACTAACTGGCTAGAGTATACGAATACCGTAAACCGACTCATGACACTGTTTTATTCAATAGATGCACATGGAATTGGAAATCTGTTAGGACGAGCCAACTTCCACTTAGACGGTTATCATGTTTCAGTTCTCTCACTCATCACACAAATGAGTCAGCAATTAAAGTAACTCAAAGAGTAACACACAGTTCAGAAAATGTTACCAGTCATCACTACCAACTTCACTGTTTGTAGAGAGGAGGAATGCATTAGTCGGAAACTTGTCATGAAAGGTTCAACAACTGCACCTGATTTATTCTAATCATTCATCATCTGACACTTGCTTAGTGCATTAACCGTGTTTCGAAGGCCCCACTCTAACTATTTTCATATAAATGAGTGTAGTAACTCAATTTGATTCCCTTCACACGAAGCTAATAGGCAGTGCATAGCCACATGCACACACGCACACTGTCACCTCCGCAACCAGGGTAAAGCGGCAGATACGTCCACCACTACCTTTTTCAACTAAAAGGCACCTAATGTGATTCCTTCATCATCAGCTGAATACTAATGTCCGCTGTTTTCCAGAAATGTAAGAGTTCCACTTTATCTGCCACTGATTGATTCCTCATGTTATAATTTAATTGATGTTACTAATTTACCATAAAAGTAGTTAGCAAAGGCATCAGCCTTTATCGCGAATTTTGCACGGCATCGTTATTCTTGTATGTGTGTGTGTGTGTGAAAAGATTGCAACTGAGTAAAATCATTGGTAATGAGTGAACATTTAAGAAAAAAACTATCCAGTTCAAATTAGACTCACTGCTTATGAAAAACGGACAGTTCCTATGCTCATGAATTTATCGAAACCTGATCTCATTCATTATTGGTTGTAAATACATATTTCGAATGTCTCAAGAACCCAGGCCCAGGCATGAAGTGATTACTGCTTACGTCTAATTCACCCGCTCTTTCCACGTGTTCCCATTGGGGTAAGTGGCAGAATCTGAATTCAGATCTTTTTCTAAAGTTCACCTAGTGCAAACTTTATTGGTATTGCCCAAGTAGGGACCCCCCAAACCCAGGTGAATCCCTGGACACACACACACGCACACCAATCCCATCAAACTGATGGTTTACCGATATTATTTCATCTTTTTGATGCATTTCGGCAATGTTATGCACATTTTTACCCATCAGGCAACATGCACTTATTGACTCTGAGTTTTGCCTCCAAGTATCTGTTTATTATTTCACTTTAACTGCCGGATAAACAAGAAATCCCGTTTCACTATGTTCAGTCTGTTTTGCACAAGCACCACTCTACAGTGAAACTTCGGAGTTTTCAAGGTATATCGCCTAATTATTACGAAATATTGTCTTTATGCAGGAAATTGTTGGACAGGTGAGTGTGACTTTGAGATAGATCCTTTCCCCGGCTCCAGATCCATCAAGGCTTCGAACTGTTTTTTCATTCTTCTCTCTTACTGTTGAAATTCATTCTTATAACAACGTATCTCGATATGCAACATCTAAGCAGAACAGAATAATCTTTCACAATTTTTCAAACAGAAAATCACGGTTGTTTGTGAGAAATGTGACACATTTTTTGCCCACACTGGAACCGGGTTGTGATGGAAACGTCTTTTTCTCCATTCATTCCAAACTGCGACCTGCAATTAAACACTTCATAGGGTTAGATAAGCGTTTGGATTCTACACGTCAGTAACGGACTAAACTTCAGGTCATTCCTAGACCCCAGAGCACTTGATTGGAGGGGCTGAGGAGGTACTGGTACTCCGGCGCTAAAGGTGACCAATACCTTGTTTCAGGGAACTCAAAGACTAGGTTTGATACTTTGTTTTAGATTGCCAAGCCTCTGGAATTCAACCGCCAGCATGTATGTATGGGGGTATGGTTCGGTTCACTATAGTCTTCATCAGACGTATCTTGTTTCCCTATGTAATCTTGAGGCAACTGGAGTTTGTACAAGAAAATAAGGTGCTCGCATAGGTCCTCCGTCACTGATCGCAATTTGAAGAGTTCACATTCCCGATCCATAATGCGTGAGAGTATGATGAGACCAAAAGTATCGTTCTTTATCAGGCGCACGTACTGGCAGAAAAAATTGAACACTGATCTCCTGAATTCACTTGTGTCAAGGGAGTAATTTCAATTTCCATCCAGCGAGAAATCTATCATATGTTTTCGTTCAATACTGTGTGCCTAGCACTCCTACTCTGGAGTACCTTGTTTGACTATGAACGGTTATTTTTTTCTGTCTTTCACAGATGAGTGCATTTCACTCCAAAGTTCGTATCCGCGTTTGCATTGTTGTGAGATTCCGACATGTCGGTCGTAACTAAACCCTCTTAACTGGTTTGTTAAGCAAGGCAAAATTGTTCATATGCCTCAAACCTGTATAGGTATTAACTGGATTCCAACGTGTAGCCTGGAGTTATATATATGCATGCTGATCTTGTTAGACTGAGCATTACTATGTTACCGTGTCTCGCACAATTGGATTTAAAATAAATTCAAAACAAAAACAATACGACAAACAAGCTTGTTTTGGTAACTTTGTCTCCGGACATTTAAAGCCGTGTGTTCTGATAAAATGTAGAAATAAACATGGTTGCTTCATTAGGTTAAATAAGAAAGGGAAAAATATCTGTCAAGTTCCATATGAGACTTGGAGAATCGGAATAGGACAATTATTTGTTCTGAAAACATCGGATAACATTTCCTCACGTGCGACTTGTCACGTCATTTCGCATCATCCCAAATTGATTGAATTTGTGGTTACGTTCGTCATGGAGGTTAAGGCGACGTGAAGGCAACTGGGGTTCAACAGCCATTTTCTTCTGTGTGCATAGTTGTGGGTTGGGAATTTCGATTATTACTGCATCTGTTGTTGTTGTTGTTGTTGTTGTTGTTGTTGTGAGGCTCATTGCAGATGACTTTTATTGCATCTTTAACCGTCTGATGCCCGGCATCAGTGAGATGGATTACACATGCTTTGGTTAATGTTTTCTTGCATCCCGTGCTTTGCCGGGTCGGTTTATGTTCTCTGATCATTTGAACAAATGTGCCATTCGTTTCGTCCCACATGACTTGTCAAAAATTTGCATGTGAAGAAATATATATTGATCAGGATTTATGGATCCATAGAGGATGGGCAGTTTTTCCTCGAGGTTTGAGTAGAGGTTTAACTTGGTTGTAAACATACCATGTAGATTGGCGGCTGCATACGTTCGTGTAATTGTCTTCTCAGTAGATCGCCAGTCGATGCGCCTTTGGAAGGGAACAATTCTTCCTTCTGGAGGTGATCGCTTGGCGTATCGCAGGCTTTTCTATGATTTTTCAATAGGTAAAACGCTCCTAGTATCTATTGTTCAGCAACCTGGTTTGTCTCGACGGTAACCTCAAGAAGGAACCAAATGGAAATTCATGATGTTTCATTTTTCACAAACTAACATGGCAAGGTTAATACCTAAATTTTCAAAGTTTTATCGGAACGAATTGTTGGTCGAATAACATTGGCGTATAGCCAATGAAATGAAACTTAGTTAGACTGATAGGCAGTCCTGGTACAGCCTTTTAAAATCAGTCATTTCCTGGACCAATGAACCTTTTTCATAGGCGTTTCTGATAGGTGACAAGCGCGTATTGTTTGCTATTATGAGACGTGGTTGTTTGCAGTGTTTTCTCACCTCTCCGTGTGAACGAACGCCCCCCGAGAAGGCTTTCATTTTAGTTGCCTGAGGTTACTTTCTACCGACCCGGACTCATCTGTCCTCCCTCTGCCCGTGGTCTTCCTCTCACACGCCGTTCATGTTCCTTCACCGAACAGATCGATGAGAACCTGGGCCAGCTGTAAAACAGATAAGCGTGAATCGAGAGGCTTAGATATTTAACGGCCCGGGCATGACAGTGGCCGGAACGAGGAACTGCAACGATTATGCGTTAGTCCTAAATCCAGATCAGTCTATCAAATTTTGAACGCATGTTGATGTTGTGCACCTTAGAATAACTCTACTGAATCGGAATAAATATGCAAAATACGTAGACATTCATTATGGGAAGCACCTCGACTGTCGAAGAAAGCAAAAATCGTCATGTGTACGGGATACATGCCAATAGTTTTGTGGGTCGATATCTTTGTTCGTCTGTTTTGCTTGAGTAGCTCGATCTAACGCAATGATGAGGTTACGTTTACTCGTTTGTAAAATTACTATATGGCATGAGTTGCTTTCGATTATTTTCAAAAGAACGAGACGAGACGGTAGAACCGAATTCACTTCGGGGTGTATCGAACAAATGTAATGGTTTACGTGAAGTGTTACGCATACATTTTTCACAATCATTATCAGAATGCTGATAATCAGTCGACGTTTTTGATTGCCATAAAGGAATGTTATCAAGACAGATTGACAGCGATTCCGGTAACACCTGGGCATGAAGAGTAGCCAAATGAACGAACCCCACGGTCACAGAGCATTATGCCCGGTCTTGGGAATAAAGTTGCGAAGTACGTAGGGCCTCAACTGGAAATCAATCGATATCAAAGTTGTCGTTATTGTTGATTATGACCACCAATTTTCTGAAATGGATGACCCAATTCACCCCCTCTCGCTCATGCGCAGACGACACACCGGATGCTAGTCACTGTTTAAGATAACTAGCCAGCCTGATTTGTGGTATTTCTAGCATCTTGATATAGTTTGAGGACAACCGCGTAAACGAGGCGAATGAATGAATAGTAAAATGATAAACTTTACACAGTCAGTTTTAATTGGTGATATCTCTACAAATGCTGAAACTTACTTGCATTTTCCACACTATTGAATTGATAGCGAACAAAAAATAGTATTTGACAAGTGAATTTATATATACAGGTATTAACCAAACTCGTGCAACATCATGACTTTTCCCAAATATACTTATCTCATTGCCAAACGTTTTGATCCTTATGCACGGGCATGTGCATGGTATTACCCTAGGTCACTCTCAAAAGTTTTATAGTACTAATAAATTATATGGTTGCTTCTTTTGGCCGAGCGCGTTAGAAAAGTACAATTTCTCCATTTCGACTATGGTTGCTGACGCATCGACTGTAAGATAACCGAACGTTTGTGGGGGAAAATGATAAAAGTTTATTCGTGAAAAGAACTCATATCAATTACACAGATTGGGGAGTTTCATATTTTTAATAATCTGTGTGTCCTCCTTTATTTTGGAGCACTTGAGTCAGTCTTTTTGGCATGGAGTCCACCAACTTTGAAATTAGATCACTTTTGTCAGTTTCCTCCAGTATATGCCGCACCCTGGCCTCCAACGGCCACTCCCGAGGAAGGTGACTCAGTTCTGTTTTG
>UZAN01043935.1:0-10702 GCA_900618425.1 Echinostoma caproni
CCACACATAAAAACAGCATGATCCCTTATTTTGCTCTCATCTTGATCAACCGAGCAAATACTATTGCTAACTTGACCAAACATCTCTCACATTAGGATTTTACCTAAATCCGTTTGTTTGTCATTTGGTAAATGTATATTTTCTTCTTTTTTCAATACTTAAAGTTTTCCCTACTGTAACATGTCGAAAATGATGAAAATTCATCCTATCGGGTGCATAAAGCTTTACTTGACTTGACTAGCCTCTTCGATCCTTCGCCGCTTATTCTTTCTTGTGAGTCTCATACACAATTGGCTAGTTATCTGTTTTAAGTGGATAGCTCCAATTATTGCACTTCTAACATTCAATCATCGTTTTCTCCCAAAACATCACAATTGCCTTCCCTTCAACTTATTAAATCTTTAAATTTGAATGCTGAATCAACAGGGTGGTTCTCACTTGAGTGGATTTTGGGGGCCACTGTGTAATGAAAAGTTCAACAAATTTACAGATCTGTCCCTTTAAAGTGACACTTGAGGTTCAAAATCTAAAAGGCAGTACTGAAATGCTACATTTTATTCAGTGTTTATTTCCATCAGCGGGGAGGGAGCATCCGTGAACGGTTACTAGCTACAACCGATTAGCAGTCTTTATACAATGAACAAAACTTGTGAATAAGAGTGCTCGAACGGTGTTATTTCTACCAATTATGTTGTTGAAAGATTTCAGTTTTATGTTTGAATTGTAAAAAGTTCAGTTCGGTGGGATTCAAACCAACGCATGGACGCCGTCCACATCTTTGTATGACGCACGTTCTACCAGTTGAGCTACGAAACCATACTGATAACACTGATCTTTCCACATTTTGGATTAACCGTTCTAATAGCAGGGGTAGACAGTAGAGCTGGTAGAGCGTACGTTGTACATAAGCGAATGCGGCATCCATGCCTGGGTTCGAAACCCACTTCTGAAATGTTCACAATTCAGGCGAAAATGAAGTTTTGTCCAGTTCAGTTTAAACAATCATCAAGCTTCCAGATAGGCGTTATCTTTTGCCAACTATAATAGGAGAATGAAAGAACATGTTTTGTCATAGCTCTTAATGCCGAAAATGACGGATAAGCGCAAGATCATGCGGTGCCAACATGATCTGCTCAGATAACCAAAGATAAGTCACTTGTAAGACTAAAGAAATTATTACTTGGGTCTGAGCCCAGCAGTTATGGTGAAAATGCAGAGGCTATGCACAAAATAACTCCACCTTACTCTCCCTCGTTCTCTCAAAGCCACCACTTAGATGAATAAAACTGCATCAACACATGAATACTCTATAACATCAGAATGATTCGTGCAAGATTACCACTGGTGTCCCCAGCACCTTTTTGAGGTTGTATCGCAAGCCTTTTTACATCCACGTACAATCACGTAGTTTGGTTCATCTGCCTCCTCTGGAATGTCCTGTATATTAGTTGTAGCCGGTCGAGGGCTGATCACCTTATTTTTCACGTCAAAGTACCGTCGTTCGACTCTTTAATACCAAGCAAAAAACCCCACACCCTAGAGTACCATCGCTGCTCGTCCGTGTTTGCTCATTCAGTGAGCTTCCACCGTGATAAAACTGAACTATGCCCGAAACGCATGAAGAGATTCAGTGAACACAAAATTTGTCCTGAACATGGACGGAGCGCATTTGGCGTGAATAGTGGACCACAAAGGTGTGAATGGCACTCATTGCGGAGAGAGGAAGGGAGGCACAAAACGTCTCTGCTACTAATGTGTTAAGCGGCATTCCCTCATGCCCAATTGATCGATCAATCAACGTCAAACGTAAATGCCCGAACATTGCATCTATCCGACGCATGATCTTGAGAGCAAAACTGATTTAAATCGAGCGGATTCCAAAGAGGTCACAAATGTAGTTGAGATCTAACAGACCCACTGCGTGGTAAACCACGATGTGAGAAATTTCTTGCACGCTGTAAGTAAACTTAATATACACTGAGAAATGAGCATGATATACTCACTGGAAGGCTTTCCAAAAGGATGAAAAACTTTCTAATCTAATAAAGAATCTTTTAACTCAGTAATCGTTACTAAACAAATAATTACTAGACTATGTAAGACGAAATACGAGGCAGGTGAATTGGAAACCGTTCGAGATCATCTTTAAATCGACCCATCGGTGTTGGTTGATGAAGCCCACGGTAGGTTTAATATGTTATCTCAGGGATACAGTTAAACTAGATTTACTATTACAGGAGGTGAATGGTGAAACGATTTTCTAGCATACAAATAACCAGGCCAGCTTCATATTCTTCTCATACCTGTGAAACTCCCGGCACCAAAATGCTGCGTGAAACAAATCAAGTACATTAGACTAGCTTGTATAATTTACCTCCAGACTACTCCTTAAGTACAGACAAGTGGATTTCATAGACGAACCTACCACGAATTTTGAGAAGACAAAAGATAATGATATCCTCAGTACCACATGACTGTCTTCTTCGGAGATGCACACTGGAGTGTCATCGGTATGGCGATAGGGTGCGACCTACGGCCTTATTTGCTGGCGTGTCATATTCAGACATGCCACAATAGCACAGATCGTTCCGCAGGCAAAAACTTTAGATAATGCCGCTCATTGCCCGGTTATTCAGGGATGGAACTCTCGGATATTCAGCTACTCTCAGTCTGGAGGCAGATAACAGTGTACAGCTCCATTATCCACAAACTTGTAGTGTCACGTCCTCCTGTTTGATTGCTGCTCATCTCAATAAACGAAAGGCTTTGCGGGCAAATCAAGTGAACATTTAGTCAGAAAGCGCCGGTTTCATTGAATGATGCTTTTGGTCTGTGTTCTTTTGAAGTAACCACCGACCAAAATTTGCTGCAATTTTGTTTCACCACAGAAAAAGGTTCACTTCCAGTTATGTGCATGCGCGAGTGTAACTCAACAAGGTATCTTTCCGGTTGATCTTAACTGAGGTGAAATGTATTTGAGATAATAAGCGTAGTATGACAGCAAAAATAATGATATTTCAGATAATTTTTGTCCATCTCTCGCTGGTTAGAGATGGATTTGCTGTTAGATATGCAACCCAGAATAAAGAAGTCGAGCCGTGTTGAACGGATATTGCGTTTCATTCTGGTTCAGTTCACTGCTGAGGGTCATTGTGATGTCCAGAGACGAATTATCCTCTAGCAGAAGATAACCGTGCAACAGTAACAGTTAGTATCCCATTGAACCACAGGGTCATCAAGGAGAATAAGAGGGAGCACAGGTATATAACAACCCAACTGAATAATTAGGTATTCTCGTTACCAGTTCTTATCGGAATTGTGGGAGTAGCCAAAACCCGTTGAATTCCCACAATAATTACAACAAGCATCACACAGACTGAAGTCCTATGCAGTTTGCCTAACTTGCTCTCTCGTCGGATGCACGTTAGGAGTGCTGTGTAGACAAACAGATTTTGAGATCGTGTGAAAACTTGCTGTAGTTTCATCATGGCATGGTTTATAGACACAGCTATTCACACTTATTTTTTGCTTAAGTACTGTTTATATTTAATAGTAGAAGCACTACAGGAGAATAAACGAAGTTGGCGTCAACTGACATCGAAATTGTAAGTTTGCCTGGATTGTTGTGCGTTTATCTAACAGACAAACGTATTTTGAATGGTTCTTGTTACCAGTACATCACACAGGTTAGTAAGCATACAAATACACGCATTTCGACCCCCTCCACTTCGCCCTCTGTATTACCTGAAATCAGATCAGGTGTGTATGCACCACGATACTGCAGATGAGTCATTCGAACTTCTGGCACTTCTTAATTACTTGGTTTGATTCACTGGAAACCAAGAGAAACGAATACAGAATAAATTGATGCGCTCGGTCCCTCGCCTAACTCTGCTTTCAGTTTCTCTATCACCATCGGTTCCTGTTAATATTAGATTCCTCATATTATTCATGTTTTAGTGATTCTATTGTGCTTAGTTGCTTATTAATTACTAATTGGGACGGATATTCAAGTCACATTGGATTTCCGGGTTAACTAGTAATTGTTGAATTAAATCGGTCCACAGAAGAATCTTCTGATAGGATTGTGGTGAGCGCAATTAGATCCTTAATCTGATCCCTTAGAGCTTAGTTATTTCGCCATGACTACAATCCAAACTCGGACGTTCCTTCTGGGACGTATCTCCTCACTTCGGTTGTTCCTAATTTTATGCATATGCTATGAAAATGGTATAACACAAAACAAATACCGGATGCATGCTTTAGTAAATTATTCAAACATGTTAATTCCATCTCTACATTATAGGAAAACGCGATTCATTGCACACGGTTTCTTCAAACACCGGGTATATTCCACAATCTGATGTTAACCTTGAAGGCTGCATAGACTTACCGTGAAATTATTTGTTGTCCGGTGGATCGCACTCCAGAAGTGCTATATGAATGAATGTATCCTTTTCCTGATACTGCGCTGATGTTCAGTGTCTTCCTTATGTTTATCAGGTCCAGACGTGGCTCGGAAAGCCGAAAGAGTGCTTTAGCAATCACAGTCGCTGAATGAATACTCGAGCAGCACTTAATGTGCTTGGCCGGTGCCTCGTATGAAATTAGTCCGAATGTGTGCGGTTTGGATCCTTCGGTTTTCATCATGTTTGTGGGGTGTGCATGAGTGCGCGTGTCGTTGTGCGTGTGCGTGTGTGCCGGCTCTTCCATGTGGTTGGTAGACAAACTGGGCAATGAGCCCCATGTAATAAACCAATCCGTGGTTTGGACTGCGCGTCTGTGCTTCCTACGGTGTGCTAATCGTATGAGTGTGTCCCGACGAATTCTTTAGTGTCATTGTCCCAGTTGTTGTCGTTGTTGTCGTCGTTGTTATCATTGAAACCAACACCAGCTGTGTGTTAATTGGTTTCAATGTTTCACTCATTCCTGATGTGGTGGTGGTTGTGTTGTTTGCATGTCTAAGTACCCAATGTCACAACGATATGTGCCTCGTTGTGCGCTCTGGTCTGTGTGTATGTGTGGACAAATACAACTGCTTGGTTCGCTCGGATCACCAACAATTTGCGATTCGACCGATCCCGCACCAACCCTACCCAGCCCCACCCCGCACAGGCTTTGAAACATCCCGGAAAGATATGTGGATTAGAGGTCATGGCTGCTGAAATGGATCATGTCATTTGGGTGTAGAGAGAATGTGTGAGAGAAAGAGACTGGGAGAGGGAATAGACTTTTGAGGGTGGGAGAGGCAAACCCTGAGTCCAAAATGGATCAGTTTGGGGGTGGCTGTTCATGTGTCTGTGGGACGGTACCTAGGGGGTGGGAAACGGTGTTGGCCAATTCATTAATGGCCAATTACGCACAGATGAACCGGAAAATCGCACGGTACAAATGACCGGGCGTATCCAAGCCTGGTTTTACAGTCAATCTCCGAAATCAAAGACCCTGTGCAACCATGAGCCATGTTTGATTGCCTACATTGCCATCGTGTGTGCGGGTTGGAGAGAGGAGAATGAACGACTATTGTCCTTGCAAACGAATGGTTTTCAATCATAGTAAAGATTAAGTCATGCGTGCTAGGCCGTTAAAATTTGGCTGAATTGGCCACGCAATTTATGCCATACTTTCGAAATGGATGAGCATGTTTCATACTGTAATTGTTGTGTTGACAGTTCGATTTACGTTGGCGCTTGTCGGTTCCAACTATTTGAATCATGCTCACGGGGATTACCGACCAGATCCGATGGCCAATAAGTGATAGCTGGATGCCGCTTAATGTGTGTATCAAAAAATCGTCAGAAGTCGTCAGAAGTCAATGTCTAACAAAATACCATCCACCACATATTGTTAGTGTCACCTCCAAAAAAATTCGGAGACCATCCCATTCTTCCGAGTACTGTCTTTCAAGCGCTCTCGGAATTTCGTGCTTGGAACAAGAAACTTGATGTGATGTGGTATCTTCTGAAGTCGGTTTCAAAAACGATATCTGCTATTCAGGTGTTGACCTGATTTTCATCCCATTTATTCCTCTCAATGCTTCCAGCCTCATTCACGGGATTGATATGATAGTGCCCCACATCAAACGCAACATATCCGATATTATACCCACTTATATATTTGCTTCTATTAGCCACATGCCAATAAAATGTACAATTTTGCGATTTGGACTATGTTTGCTGGTGCATCCGTTGTGAAATAAGAAAGTCACCGTAGAAAATAACTAAAATTTATTTATTGAAATGGCTCATAGACTTCGCACAGGTATTGCACTTTCATCTCGTCCATGTTCTTTTTGCCCTTCTTCATTTTGTTGCATTAGAGGCAGTAGCTTTAGCCTGCAGTCCACCAAGTTGATTGCCCAACAGAATTTGCCAATTTCTTCTAATACACACCGCACCCTAACCAGGGACGACCGAGGCAGCTGACTTATTCCTGTTCCTGATACAGGAAAAAGTTTTCGATTAAATTAAAAGCCCAACTGCTTCGAGGTATTTGAATGAATTTGAATGCAATTTGACCCCTCCAGAGGTTGCATAAATGTACAAAAATGATATTTAATTAGGTCGAACTGTTTTTTACTACCAATCCTAGGCGAGAAGATATTCTAACCTTCATCTGTGAAAAATATGACTTCCGTGAATGCAGTTAAAGAGTAGCAGTTCAGGGAAACCTCCCTTATCAGTACAAAACATTTTGCGATATCCAGATTGGTGTACAGGAGACCATTAACAAGGAACTCATCATTTACTTTCATCCTAACTCGTCAGGCGGGATGAATATTGACTTCTTTTGATAGATAAAACGAAATTCATTCGAAACTAGCTCAGTAGATCAGCTTTCACCATATGCTGAATTACTCGTTGGGCACCAGTGAGATAAACCCATTGCCGAATGGTCGGGCGAAGCGATTTGAAGTTGTTGGTCAAATCAATATATGCTCTGCTTTGTTGGCCTTTCTATAACGGCTCTATATCATGTGGTCTCAGCTGCACTTTAAATTGAGCCATCATTTTCAAAAGCATGAGGAAAAACGGTTAATCAACCCGAATATCCTCCAGATTGGTTTTGTACAACTCTTCTCTGCTGCGATCAAATACAACCATCGTCTTGCTTTGATATGATCGGTTTCCCCCCTCTCGGTTTATGTCGTGATGGAGAGATTTCGTTCGATATGTTACAAATTGGACTTATGTTCACATCGAAGCACTTCCATAAGACACCAACGGAATAATCGGATTCATGTGCCCCTCGATCAAGTTGCCTCTAGGCTTCAATTACATTGCCAAAACCGTTCGAATGTTTCATCCGGCTTGGAAATGGTGACACTAAAAAACGCCTATTTAACGAGCCGCACACCTCAAGGCCAACTTTCGACGATCAACTTGTATGTTTCTCGGACTGTATTCAGTTCTTTCAATATTACGGATGATACGTGAGTGGTTTATAGTCAAATAATTTATCTACTTATTTAAGTAAGAATATTTTCATTAATTTACTAACTTACTATGCACTGAATGAAAAGAGAAAAAGCAATTTAAATTACATGGGCTCAAATTAATAAGCACTGTCATGGAACAGGAATCCTTTATTAAAAAGAATGAATTCTCGTGCAGCTTTGCTTAGAATATTTTCCAAAGATGAACCGTAACTTTCCAATTACAGTTTTCATCGCAAAGCACAATGTCACGGAAATTCAAACGGCGATAGAAGAGAACTAAGAACATAGAAGTGGGAGATAAAATCAGGAATAAATATACTTTACCCATAGCCATCAATATACAAGTAGGACACTGGAAACTGAAATGTATTTCCAAAACGAGAGTGATATTGCATGAGTTTGATCAACACCTGTATAGTTTATTTCGTCGTATAAAAAAACAAATGAAGCATGAACTGAAGAACTGGAAAGTACCGGACAGCTGTTTCGACTTGGCTGGCTCTCCACGTGAGTACAAATCAAGTGAGTGGGATATTGACATTCTACCTGTGAAGTCTCCGTTCGATCCTCAGTTGGGTTGATACCTTCACGCCGCCGATGACACCCAATTAAATGGAACCAACCACCCAGTGCATCCTAGCTTTTCATTTCACGCTTCGTGAACTGTAAAGCTAGGAAGCACTAGAAGCACTGAAAACCGGTCTGATCAGCTGCCCGGTGGCCGAGTGGGTAGCACGCTTGCGTTCTGCCCATGAGGTCCCAGGTTCGATCCTCAGTTGGGTCGATGGATTCACACTGCTGTTGAGACTAAACCAGCTAGAAACAACTGTCCAGTACTTCCTAGCTTTGCAGTTCACGCTTCATTTGCTATATAGACGATGAATACACCTTTGAAATCATTCTTGTATCGATAGAAACGAATAGAGAAGAATCAGTGACTCAAAATAACGGACAATTAACTTCCGAAGGGGTTTTAACGCCACTAAAGTACAGTGCGTCCCGTGTGAGAGGTTATCGATATGAACATCCAATACAGCAGGTTTGCAACGCAATCTGGAATGTGGTGAATGAGACTGTTTCTGCCAAGTGATAAAAAGCCTTCGCATAATCTAGAAAAAAAATAAACGAATGCTGTTAAACTGTAAATCTATTGAAGAAGCGAATAAGGGAATAAGATGGGTAACAGCCTCAAGATAGGAAAGATTTGTGAGTAAACTGCAGAGATTGATGAGCATCAGTCATCGGTAGGAGATGTGCTTTATTCAGGAAGATCTCCGTCCATCAGGGAAACTTCCAGAGGATGCGCACACAAGAAGAAACTGAGCAATGAGGAAGGAAAACTGTTCGGCATATTCTTTCAACAGTACGGGTGATAACAGATCAGGGCTGTGTTGAGGTTGAGATGATTCAGAACTTCAAGCAAATCGACATCATGCTAATGCTGAGTTGGGTACGGAAGTAGTGGTTAATTTTAAATTGAGCTCTTCTATATCCGGAAAAGGATCGTTGCATGCACTATAGGGCTGTCCATGTTCTTAGTTCCCCAAACGGTTTCGATATATAAACCCAATTAACGTGTGGTACTTCCGTCTCTAGTGGAACTGACAGTTATTTGACATCAAGGCGCTTGACAATCAAATAAATCTCCTCTTTATCAACTTTTTGTAGACCCATCTTTTACATTCACTTTTTAAACAGTTGCTTGTCTGTGTACAATCACTTCTTTATTCATTTTTTTTATCGTTTTGATAAATCTCCAATCTTTATTTGATCTCAAGATCAGAAGTGTTAACCTTGATCAGATCAAGGAAGAAACCTGGTCAATGACACGATGCAAATTTCTTTTCCCCCAAGAGCCGCAAAATTGTGGAACTCTATTCACTTTCCTCTTCCAGCATTTCTATATTCAAAAAGAGGTAGTTGGGATGGCTGTTTTCCGCCACCTCCGTTTTACGGGATTTTTAGTCACACACTAGATTTTAGTCACCGTATAACGGTTAAAGGAGTCAAAGTGGAGGAATCCTTCATCACGTGGAATTTATTTCGGCAAGATTGGAGTGCATGTATCAGGATGAATACTATTCAACACTTTCTATGAACTACCCCAACCGAATAACTGTCATATTATTCAACATGATATTCACTAATCGATAGAAGAACTCGAACATTGTGCGATCATGCCAGATCAGATACATGAGCGAAGATCTCAGAATACGGGTACAACACTTTTGCTCATAGATAAAAAAATTTCTGTTTTGGATCATCTGTTGGCTCCCTAAGTTTCGTATTGATCAGAAAATTTACATATCTTTTTCTTTATTTTTTATGTTTGATGAAAGGTGAACCTTAAGAGTTGTCTCAGTGGAAAAAGTTCTTCCGAAAGAAGAATTCTGAACGGACGATACGCGCATTAAGTCATTCTCCTTGGTCTTTTGTCCTCTGGTCCGATTGATATGCAAATTGCTCAGTGGCATTGCTAAGTGTTCATTTAGTGTCAAAGTGGGGCTGGAGGGGGGCAGTTAACTTTCCAGTTTAACTCATGCATGATGTTCTCGTTATAATAACTGAGTGAAACTACACGGGTGACGTCAGTGTTAAATTCGACATGCCCCGGTCGAAGTGACCTTTGCTCTCTCACTCATTCACCACTTCTTCCCCCATACAATCAATCCCACCTACCTCATTTATGGGTCTCGGGGATCAAAATGATGAACAGCTGGTTCTACCACCAGCCACCAGCATGTCAACACACAGTGGTGGTGATTGGAGCCCGAAGGTTCGGATGAGCGTCGTTGTGAATGCGGACTGATTGGTGACCCCCTACCCACCGCCCATTGCAAATCAGACAAGCAACGAAGACATAAGGACACAAACGGTATGTTGATGACACATTTAGTGCGCTTGAAAAACGGGCTCATTTGTGTCGGTGGCCTGTGCTGTCCTAATCATACAGTCCGGATCGATCATAAATAAAAGATGACAGTGGTCACAAGCCAGCGCTCGAGGTAGGTCCCGTCAGCGGTGAATGAAACAACAACAACAATAATAATAACACAAGAAGGCTGCGTTCTATCCGTATCATTATTCAATCATTTTGGCCTGCCCCGTTTCAATACGTTCCATATTGTAGCACGTGTAGTTACGCTTTACAGACGTTAATTTAGACCGTCAGCCATCAAGCCCAATGGGGAACAAGAAAATCCATTATGTGCGGCTTTCCTGTTCATTCACACTGGAGTTTAATGATTGTTTGATTCGGGAATA
>UZAN01043935.1:11389-38786 GCA_900618425.1 Echinostoma caproni
TTAATGTTCTCATGTCACAGAGGCTTGAAACGGGCAAGTTCCCCTCCCACCAACGGTGTTGTTAATTGGGAATAGATTTCGAGCACAGGAACAACAAATTCGATTTCGCTCTTGTACCCAGAGTGCTAAATCCGCGAACAGAGTTCAAGCTAATCCAAAGGCGTGTGAAATTTTTAATCAGATGAAAAACTGAGGCGTTTCGTGAAGCACCAAACAGCCGTTTCTACTCTGCTCGACACGACATTTCAAAGAGGAAGCCACAATGCTGACCACCAGTTTGTCCGGAATGATTATGTGCAGACAGTAGGTAATGATCGGCGGGCCTGCAAGGAAAGCTTCTCTGCGTGGCAAATAGACGATAAAACACGTAGGTGGTAAACCAGGAACAGATGGTGGACATCGCTCCACTGATTTACGGATGATAAGCGGTGATACCAAAGGACGTGATGAGTTTTCACCTGTCGAACGACGTCTTTGTAACAGAAAGTCACAATCGTCCGTAGAGGGCATCGGGATGTGTGAACAGGACTAGACCAGGAGCAAGCTCATGGCTGTATTTGTGTTGCTCTTCGGAATATGTAACAGCTAGAGGTGCTCCCTAGAGGAAAAACGGTTAGTGGCACTGGGAGTGCCAACTTTTACCACATTAAACAAATTCGTCACAAAATCAATTTATTCTCATGTAGGAGACATTCACCCCTAACAATAGAAAAATAAGTGCCTTTCTCAGACTATCACTATCATATCGCTGGTCCTACCATTTACACCATCCCACTTTCTAATACACAAATAAACTACGGTGGGCCAAAGAAAGAAAAAATTGAATTCCCGGGAGTGGTGAACTGTAAAAGTATTCTACAGAATGTGCAAATCAGCGAGTGTTGTTAACAAAAAGTGACTTACTTGCCGCTGTTACCGTCCCTGTTGTCTCTGTTGCTATCGTCGTTCTTGTTGTTGTTGTTGTCCCTTGCATTATCGTATACGCTCGGGAAGTTCGTACACTAAAAACAGAATCAAAAGTAATGTAATTAGCAGGATTACGGTTTGTAACCTGCTAACAATTAACAGCACCGGTAGCAGCAACAGCACCGCCACCTAAAACAAGCACGGGATGATTTGCAAAGCGCGATAGGCCGACTAGTTGAGCATTTTTTCTACAGCCTCTTCGTTCAGGGAAGTATGATTTTATGAAAAAATTGTATCGTGCATCGACAGTTTTAGAATTACTCATCGAAATGTTTTATGCTGTGATAATTCACAACATCAAACTTGATCTGTTGATTATATCAAGATTAATCTATTCCTTACTGAATACTTCTAACGTTTTATATATGCAATCGTAAATACACGGAGCCTAAGAATGCTATTAGAAACTGAATGCACGATCAACTATTGTGAATGATTCACGTGTTTTTAGGAGTTACAATTCAGTGGGGTTTCAACAGTGATGCAAGTCATTTGCATCCACAGTCGTTCAACTCGGCGCTTCGATAGATTAAACACAAGTGTAGTACTCCCTCGATATTTTTTAAAAGTGGAATTTATTTTGCTTCTTTTTGATAACTAACTGCGCATTGGATTTGCTATGAAACTGACAGAAGACGAGGGAAACTGGGGTAGTTGAGTGACAGTACTGAGGTTTGAACCTCCACACCGATGCAGTAGAGACCTAGCTTTCTTGACTACAACCACCAAATAAATTTAGCAGTTTAGCCAATGGTCTCGAACATGCAATATATCCACAGGCCTTGTGCAGCTGCTCCATCTTTGCTGAGCTTCGGTACTATGCAGCATCGAGTTATCAACTCACATGCCCATCATTATCACCATTCTTCCAATAGTCCTTCTTGTTGTTGTTGTGACCGGCCTTTTGAGGAAACCCTTTAGAAACTACCCAGATGATGAGTGAACTTCGAGACCGAACCATACGTGTATCTCAACAGACCTAAATTTCACTTCGCGATGTTAAAATCGAACAGCATATGCCAAGTAGGACATTATTTTGAGCGCAAGAGGCAGAGAGCTAGAAAAATCACATTTATTCAAACGATAATCGTGCTTCGCGATTCTGGCTGGCAAGCACGTCTGAGAAACTGTACAAAATCGTCAAGTAACAAACAAGTCATTCTGACCACACACAAACACACAACTAACGTGATGATATACCATGAGTGAAGGAAAAAAGGAGATCAGCTGTGAACCTCCACTTACCGGTATTTCTAGCCTGTCACAATCCAAGATGATCATTTTGTTGTTGACACAGTTCTGGGATCGGCATCGTCTTAAATCCAGCGATAGGTCACAACTGAGACTTGTATCGTCACTGTACGCAGTGTGTGTTTTTTAGTAGAACGGCACCAGTTAAAATAGAATAAAAAACATAGAGAGTGTGTTACAACAAATTGAAGCGACCATAAAAAAATATTACACAAACCATTGTCAGTCATTAAAATGAAGTAGAGGAAACATGAACACATGAAATGGCAATAGGTTTTATTCGGTTTCACAATACTCAGACAAGTATACGCACGCATGCATGCACCCACACACACGTGTGCGTACATCTACATTATTTATTAAAATCTAATCAACTTCGTATAAGCGCATACTGGAACATGATCTACGTCATTGGTTCTAATAATGAGCAGCCAGTAAGTTCTGATTTGAGTGAGTACAAACAAAAAAACAAACCAACAGGAACAATAGCACTAAATTGAAACGAATGATAGGAGAAAAACTCTATTTTATGATAACGTGTAATTGATGGAGGCTTCTTGTTGGCGACCGCATGTGGAGCAATCCTCTCTCTCGCGCGCGCTTTATTCCGGATCTACTACACCCTTGAAATCCACACTCACAGTAGATCGTGTCCTCGTCATCTACTTCTGAATATTGTAACTCGCATAGGGTTTGGATGACAGTATACAATGGGTTTATTTCAGATGTGTGGGTGCATATTCTACTTAGGTTTAAGGGACTGGAAACTGATAATCTAGGAAATGTTATTCAGCGAGCAACGTGAGTTTCAAGCATATATGAAAGACACATGTATTATGTGCAGTATAATCATTCATTTTCCATTTGCCTCTATAGAATTAAAACTGTGCAGTCAATTGTCGGAAAAAGGGAAACGGTGATATATAAATCGACCAATATCAATCTGAAAGTCGAAGATAGTGGGGACGAAGGCGTCTAATTCGCGGAACCACAGATGGCAAGTCAGAAATATAGGTTCGGTAGATAGAATAATCGAAGTGGTTGAGGTAAACTATTTCAATCATTTAATTCGGTTCTAGTCAAGAAATGGAGTTTGTATGAGAGAAGAGAGTGGAAGAGTATTTGCCGAAACTATCAGTATCTTAGCATAAGCACTTCGGTACTTTGAATTTAAAGACCAGTTGGATTTATGAACCCTTGAGGCTCTGGAAGCAAGTTTCCCGTACATCACTGCCACATTACTCATTGGTATCCGTGGGGCTATCACTTTGAAGCAGAGAAAATAGACAGAACGCATACGCGAGATACCCGCATGGCGTAGCCTAAAGGGCAAACAACTGCAACATTGGGAAGGAGTTACCTCACGAATAAATTTTCCATCAGACTGCTCCGAACATACATACACAGGTGATTTTGCAGCATAATATGGTGGATCCATTGATTATCGATTTGCACACAAGAATCCAGAAGACGAAGCAATCTTCAACCGGAATGCACCGGTCATAAAGCGAGACCATCTCATTGTGATACGGAATGCGCGGCGTGTTGAGTGTATACTACTAAAAATTTCGGACTTGCACAGGATACCTTTTCAATCCAGTACCAACCCACATGAGACAACTTTTTCTAAGTGGGGAAAGCACCCATTCACACAAGCTGGCATATCATCAAGTGGCAAAATGAGAGTCCGGCCACAAAAACACTTCTTGAACATGGACGCTTCAGGTTAAAAGCATCGCAAACTGCTTGGAGAGTGTATTGAATGCATTGTATATATGCTTCTCAAATTTAGATCATATAAATTTTTCCCATCTGTTGACAACTGACTCAAGTTTACATAAATCAGAAAACTTCTAACCTACTATCGGTCAATTCAAGGGTGTTCCACGGAGCAGTACTGTCCCACGTTCTTTTCTCTTTCTATATTCGAGACCTAACCACTGACTCAGCTCATCTAATCAAGTATGCTGATTATGTCACCATATATTCCGAATTCCAAGGTGATTTCTGTTTTTCACAGTTTCAAACCAGTTTATCTGCCTTAAGCTTATGGTCTTCGTATTCAAACTGATCTTTAAACGTCTCTAAATGTTGGGATGTCATCTTCTCACTAACCAAAGGAGAACAGCTACATTCTTTTGACAGAAATTTCCCCGTGCTCTATGTCGGTTACCTGACTGTTTCCCCTGTACGATCTTTACAATACCTTAATATTACCATCTTTCAAGATGTCACCTAAACTTCGCATTTCAACTCCACTTTTAAAAGGACTCGATTACTGCGTTCATTTATTTTCCACTTACAGTCTTTAAATGTTCCACTGTATTTGCTTACTCGTTTTGTATATTTCCGTTCGCAAATTACCTTCATTACTGCTCCCCAGTTTTATTTGCCAAACTTAAAGTTAAAATCTATATAAGGCTACGCAGGTCTGCTAAAGTTATTTCATGCGCAAGCGATAGTCTCTATTTAGACATGCTCAATTTTATCACCGAGTAACGTTTAACCCCTTGCGAAAAGTTCTGCAACAATATTTTATCAGACAACACTCACCCATTACACACAGAAGTTTATCAATTTGTATCCACTTCCGTAACCAAGTATCGTTATACAATTGTTTGTACTTGTGTTACTGCCAACCTTTTGTCCGTTCTTCTTTTATATTTTTATATTTGTGGCATAGAAATAATCCGTCAGAGGCAAATTTAAAAACGTCTTTGCTAAATAATACCCTTTTTTACATTTTACACCACTTTCTTCTTGAATTTACGATGCATTATTTTGCTTGTGCTCTGTGATTGTAGGCAATGATGAAGACCCTGATGGACAATGAGCTGAAAGTTCATCCATTAGGATAAATAGAGCAATCTGTAACTTGAAGTGACTCAAATTACGTGACACACAGAAACGCATGATGACTGACAACAATCGCCTAAAGCGCTAGTGAGCTTTGATAAACATTTTGACCACTGGTATGAATGTTATTTTCTTTATCAAAAACGTAATTTTGCAAACAAAATTCAGGAACAAGGAAGCGAACAATCAACGGCCTGTTAAATGTCAAAAAGGAAAGCGGGGAACGTTCAGTGACGCTTGTCGCAAGGGTTCGCACACAGGAGACATACGACATGATATGACGGTGAATACCACCGTCAGAAAAAAAATCAAACGGTTCATTATTCTCCGTGTCATCCTTCAGTGGGGACATGTTAATCTTCTCTGGATCTCTCTAACTTTAGTACATGAATAACCGAATCTCAGTGCTCAGTATAAATTCATCATCAAACGGAACATGAGTCGCCACGGGTGTAATCTTCGTGTGTATAAAGCTTATCTGGGAAGTACACATGACTCTCACTAGTCGGTTTGGACATTCGAACCACATCTCTGATGAAAAGCTAGTATGAAATGGAAAATAAACGGAGAGTGAAAAAAGTCGTCCCCAGAAAAGCTGCTTCTCGTGAAACGAGCTACACTCATTGACCACTTAAGCCCATACTGAAACTTTCAATTATTGAAATCAGTTTCTTCGATAAATATGAACATTTTATTTCCTGGTTTTGATAAATGAATTCATAGTTTTTTAGTCTACTTGTAAACAGGGAACCGCGATCAATTAGAGAATGAGAAAGATTGGCCTCGGTGATAGTGAACTTGAGCACGTAACCTCTGGGAGCACATTATTTGTGGCTTTAGCCTAGTTTTAACTTCCGGTTCCTGCTTCACCGCGTTTCACGGAGGATCGCATTGAGTTGCAACAATATATATATATATATATATCGCGCTTGGATAATGATCACCTGTAGTAAAACAGGTCAGAATAGGTGATGGAAAAGGAAAAATAGTCTGATCAGCTGCACAGTAGCCGGGTGGGTAGCATGCTTGCATTCTGCATGTGAGGTCTCGGGTTCGATCACCAGTTGGGTCGATGGATTCGTACTGCTGATGAGACTAAACCAGCTAGAAACAGCTGTCCAGCGCTTCCTAGCTTTTCAGTTCACGCTTCATTTACTCATCACACTAGGAATTCCGTCTGAGAAATTGAATGAAATCCTCCATTACTGTCATGGAATAGTAATAGTTTGACGATTAGCTGAAGTAGTTCAATAAAACACTTGACCCACCCGATTCTTGGGAAAAAGTTAGTTCCGGTTGACGAAGTTGGTCCAAAGAAATATCCCATCTTGGCTTTTCACACTTTGGTAACCAGGTTTATTACTGCATAGATAAGTTTGAAATCGCCAAGCCAAGCTTCAGATTAGCTGCCCTACCACCGATTACCCTTTCAGTTTCGAGTAGGATGATTTTATGGTTCATTCCTTAGTCGAACATCCTGATAAGTTCGAGTGTTTCACCAGGCTTTCTAGAAGGAACGTTTCTTAGGTAACCCTGAACCGCCGTTTCCGAGATTTCCCTGAGTACGCTGAGTGTGCTGAATACTAACAGCTTTTCGTTCTCCGTTTATGAGAAGTTAACACATCGTGTCACTATGAAAAACGGTGGAAAATTAAAACGAACTCTGATCCAGCAGTGCAGTCCTTTACCTACCTATCTATCGGCTAGAAAAACGGATCAACGTAGAGATGGTTACCTAGCCGACCTGGACAAATCACCGCAAGATATCAGGAAACAACATACCGAACCGAGTAATCGTCATGTCGTTGTCATGACTGGAACGTCATCCTTCATCTTTATATATCATACATCAATAAAATGTTCGTGCTACGTCTAATGTAATTACTGAATACCTTCGAATTTTTCTGCAACAATAATGAATTGTACGCTGCTTGTATTACCGAAAGGTTTGGTGCGCACTATAGTTATCCCCCACAGTGGTGACCTTAACTACTCGATCAACGCCGCCCACCCCCACCCCCACCCTATTCCTCACCATCTTCGCCGTTCCGTTGATGTTCGTCATTTTCGTTGACATTGTGGTTCACATTGTGCCTCGTTGATTCTCAAGAATAGAAAGAGAATTGCGGGTTGCGCGAGCAAACAAATTTGTCCAATTTTCTCGCCGACTATGGTAACAAATTGTTCAATTCAGTATGTTTGTACTTAATAAACGATGTTCATTCAACATGGGACTACTTACCCGCCATCGTGACACGAATACATGTCGCCAACGCGTCATCGTCATCATCATCACATCATCATTTCCCTGTATAGTGTATTGGAAAGTGACGTTTGAATCCATTCCCCCCGTTTGTAAACTGTCTATCATGCGGGTGAACTGTGTTCACATTAGAGGTTCATTTACACGTGGGACAGGGCCAACCAGCTGCGCCGGAATTTTGCTCATTTGTGTGTGTGTTAGCAATAGCGCATATACTCATGCCAGGCACATTTTGAATGGAAAAGATATTGCACGACCCCTAGGATGACAGTTTATTGTACCCGGGGTTAAAGCACGTTTACATAATATACTGCCATGACCGTTTGTTCAGCTTCATGGTAGAAACACGTGTGTAATTTGTGTATGCGTGCGTGCGTGAGTGCTTTCTTGTGCTTGTGCTTGGTTCTATTCACAGCTGCCAGTCCCATCAACCTCATCAGCCTGCTGATTCATACAGTGTAAACGAGCGCGGGTCTGTCGTTGTTGTCGTGTTCAGCTGGACGAGCATGACCTTTCCTGTCTGTCATAGCATCATGCTGAGAGTTGTCTTCCGTCTATTTTCCTCGCCAATTAAGCAGAACGCAAATTTCAGGTTAAGTGATCTTTGACGTGATGATGTAGTTGTGTTGGTCAATCCAAATGTGAGCGGATAAACACTTAAATTGTCAAGGTCATTCAGAATTGACCCATCTTGTGCTGATGCTGTGCGCATCGGCACCAAAAGCACAAATGATTTCGGGTTGATGGAACAAATGTGCAGCACATCACAAAGCTTGGAACGTCCAATGGGCGAGTGCTTTTCCAGCGCATTACTGGGACAAAGACTGCCACTTTAGGACCTCTTTGATATGAATGTTCAATTCAGACCCAATTGCATCTCATCAGCGGTCCTGAGGGCTGAACCGAAGAAAATACTCTCCCTAGGCACATCCAAAGAAGCTCGAAAGTGTGTTTACGGGAATCCTAGTGAACACAATAAATGAGTGCATTTTAGGAAATGGTCCCGTGGACTACAAACAAAATTGTGCACGGCGAATTATGGAATCCAGTCTACTGTATCGTGGATTGAACGGCGGTAATGTTTCCACTTAGAATATTAAAAAGAGATGTGAGCAAGGAAATTGCGGAAAGTACTGTCCTATTTATCTTGATCTTTGAATGTCCATATGTATGCTATTGTTAGTCGAATTTTCTAACCTCCCTTAAATATTGGTAGATTGCACACAGAATTGATGGCTAACATCAATTCTGCTCTCAATTTATTACTTGTTCTATTCAACTTATACCAATTGCCACTTTTCTACATCTCTCTTTCCGTCCAGTCTATCCACCTAACGATAATCGATCAGAAGGACAGAAACCCCAAATATGTACTTTTCACTGCATAACGATATATTCGATCAATTTTCAGGAACAAAGAAAGCAAGCGCTCAAATGTCGCCATGGAGTAAGTCAAACGGAGCAGTTAGCTGGTTCACTTCGAACACACGACGACATCCGAGGCAATCGGAAGATAGCCAATCAGTTCTTTCCATAAAAGGAGATCATCGCTATGGAGTTAATTTAATATGACTGCAAATGATGTGCGACAGTTGCACACGATTCTCCGCTGAAGAGGGTTTACATTTTCACCAGGAAAAACTCGAAAGAAAAATGAACCGCCTGTTGTTGTTGTTGTTGTTGTTGGCGCCGCTATTACAGTAAATGTTTAGGTTGCTGTCGTCGTGTTTTGAGTAGGCCAACATTGAAATTCTCTTCGCGATATTGTATGAAACTCATTACGAATAGTCGGCCGTAATCAACCAACAAAGTGACAGATTAGATAGAGATTGATTCAATTCCTTGTTTCGCGTGATTTTGCAAGCAGGGGGTACTGCTGGTGTAATGAGTTCCGTGGTCCCCGATGTCGAGTTAAACGCCAAGTTTCATGGAATTTAACATTTAACCGCGAAATTACACTCTACCGGAGATGGGATAGCGAGACACCAAGTGAACTTAATCACTCATAATAGTGAATTTATGTAGATTGTGACTCAGAACGACAAATGAGGAATATCACAGTTTAATTGGATTACATTACGATTGCTGAGATAAAACTGAAACTATTGAGGTGCTGAACCTATGGATGGTATGCGAAACGACCATACTCGGTATACGTCAAAATATCACGTCTACTGTGTCGAATAGTGCTCTAAGGATATTCATTAACATGCAGAATATGCCGAGCGAACTAGGAGTTACTATGACGGTTTTTTACGGCTCTGTCCCCAAAGTATGACCGATCCAGGCAACCATTCCTCGAACAGTGTTCGCCGTTGTGAACAAGCAATAGTTGTAAATGCCATTCATAAACCATTGTGCTGATCAGTCATGTGTCATGGCACATAGTTGCAACGACCTACCTTTCCGGGTGGGCAACAGTGAAATTTAACTTCAATGAGAACGGTAGGCTCATAAAAAACAACTAAAACGATTCATTCAATAACTCGTCCAAATAGAAATATATGTGTATGTATAACGGAAGTACGCCTCTGACTTCGAAAATGGATGGGCTTGATGGGATAATGTGGCACAGCCAAATGGTGACAACTGTTCTCAACACTTCGTGCGTTCAAGAACTGTAGGCAAATAAGTTTGAACAAATGGGATTTGCATGCTGATCCTCTACTGTTTTACTGATTTCCCAACTTCAGTCCCCCCTCCCCACTTACTGTCCCGTCGAAGTAATATAAGGCTGAGCGAAACAATGGGTTAGAGCTTTTCGCCAAGTGGACCACCGTAACCAACCGCTGCCGTTTGTCTGTATGTGTGTTTGTATACTTGCCTGTGCATGCACATGTAGACGAGTGCATATTTGCACATTTATGCGTGCCTGTGGGTGGCGGACTCATAAATTTGTGTGATTGGTGATAGATAAGACGAAGAAAAAGAGAGGCGGAATGAGCTTCGCATCACGCCACTCCATGCCACAACACGTTATGCTATATTATATCCCACCACGAACAACTTAGTTTGCACACAGCACACCGAGGCACGGATTCCACAAACTTACGGACCCGTTGTGTTCCGGAGCTGTGCAAATTTTGATGCTGTTCCCGCTGCTGCTTCCGTGCAGTTCGGTTCGATTCTATTCTGCATGAATTCGTGATCATTCATCATAATGACCATTCAATAATTCTTTAACTGCTCACACCACACTACACCCCCACGCTTCTACAGTCCCGCGGCTATGGATGTGCAGCTTGAAGAAAATAGATCACACCTAGGATAATAAAGATTTGGGACAAGAATTTTGCGGAATTAGTGCGCTTGTCACACACACACACACATAACCCGGTCGGTAACCATGCTGTACACGAAAGGTAGGGGACGATGTTTTGGGACATGAGGGAAAAAGGTGAGATAGTAGTAAACCCCGGAGGTGGGACCAAGAAATATATATTCCATACTGGTCAGGTTTGCGAGCTACCGTAGAGGCGTATAGTACAGAACTCGCAGAATTGTGTGATGAAGGCCTTGTTGGTAACTTTTTGAGCGGCACCAATTTATTATCAGCAGATCGTAAAAAGTCATGCTGTTGCGTTCAGCAGATTTGTTCTCCACCCTATGCGTTTCAATATATGCGTGAATGTGGACGCGCTCGGGTGTGTTTGTTCTGTGCATGTGTTGATGAGCACTCCAACTAAACCCGGTCCCTACCACCCTGACCTACTTCAGTTTTTTTAGAGGGCAAACTAAACCCCATTATTCAGAACGACAAATAACGGAGTAAAGAACTAAACAGGACACGAGTCACCGGGTAATCTGGTCAAACAAACACGTCCGAAGGGGAGAAATTTTTCTTCCGTCACAAGGGCGATTGAGAGAGAGAAAGATGCAACAAATAGCCCTTTTGTGTAAAAAAAGCTGACGTGAACTTGGTCAAAGCCTGGTTTTCTTTGAACGCACCGCGTGAAGTGTGAACAACGGAGTTATAAATAAATACAAACATTTTTCCGTCCTACCAATGAACAACTGTCCCCGGAGGAACTCGACCAGTGACACTAATTAGATCCTACCGAAGTTCTACTAATTCCTCTCTGCGATCAGTCGTTCCAGTTTAGTCATGCGTAGAATACTGGATACCCAATGCGGGTTGACGTTATATTGAAAATGCGGTTTATACTTACTCGTAGTGAAGTTCAGCACTTCGAGGTCGTTTTGTTGCATTTGTGTCGGTGATGGAGATGGGCATTAGTCCAATTGGAGTGGACGAGTTCTCTGAGTAGACATTCATAGGAGTGATTTGGTAAAGGGGGATAAAAAATTATAGCAAAAGACGATATGATAGCCAAACAAAAACTGTGCCACACATTCGTAATTATACCATAAACAAAAAGGATAATTGGATTGAAATGGTACCAGTTCGTCTTGTGTGTTCCATTCATTGTCTCATTTGGAATATTGAGTCTGGTTGATCATAAACGGGCTAGTCAACTGTTGTGGAAAACAATACAAGGAGGCGTTCAGGTCAGGGAGCTTTTCTTCCATTTGATTCACTTTGTGTGCAATCAAACCGCCTTCTATGTGGACTAATCACAGGCATACTGCGGTTCAATTTCGTTACAGCGTGAAGTACATGCAAGACTCGTGACTGTTCCTCTCGCTCTCCCCTCGCGCGTTACTTCATTCTTCCCAATACACGACAGATCTTCAAATCGGGAGTAGACAGGGGAGTAGGATGATTAAATCCATTCGAGCATGCTTACAATTGGCACATTTTTACGCATCACTGTGCACACTATAGGGTTGCTGCGTCTGCCAGAGGCCCACTGAAAACTAATCAGTAATCATGTGCGCCCAAAGCGGAACGGAAGAAAACGCTTGGAACGATCAACAGCATCAACAATTCACCAAATGATCGGTGAGTACCGGAGAAAATTGTCCATAGAATCAGAAGTGTGTACTTAATTCAATAGGCTCAAATTTCTGCGTCCAATAGAGAGAGGATTCGCACTGCTGATGAGACCCAACCAGGTCGAAACAGCTGTCCGGTGCTTCTTAGTTCTTCAGTCCACGCTTCATTTGCTCTACACACGATGAATCCCCTCTTTGTAATCCTCAATCAATCAGCTGAAAAAATCGAAATTTACCATCTAACTCTAAAGACCCCAACTGATTTTTCCCATTTTGTTTGCTCGATAAATGACAACTGAAATACTCACATGGAACAGCACACCTTCGTTCATACACTTTGGAGCCGTGTTGGACAGGTCGATTGATGGTCATATCACAATTTACATCACTGTTCTCATAAAAAATAAAGAATCCTTCAGTCGCACATTTTTATTAGTCGTACATGCAAACACGTTATTAATAAAAACGATTTTTGTGTTGTTGGGGCCAGGAAGCAAAAAAACAATGCATGAGAAGAAGGAGTAACTTAACACAGATTGAACCCCAATAATATCCGGTAATATCTGGAGAGTCTACTTACCGGTTGTGTCGTGTTTCATCCATACTGGCTTAATGAATCTTGTCCTGCATCGCATTCTCCTTTTCAATCCACATCGTGACCACCACCTCCACCAAAAGCTGCCATTTGTTTTTTTTCTATCATGCATGTTGTCACATGTCGTCGTTTGGTCAATGCCTGATGGCGCAAGGTGTGGTCCATCAACATCACCAACAGCAGCGACAGTAGTAGCGTTAATAAGTTCACCGTCAGCATCGACAGCAACTTCACCAAGGTCACCATCGTCATCAGCAGCAGCAGCGGTTGTGCCAAGAGGAGCTAACTGCATTGTGCCGGAACTAGATTCACTGACTGGCTAAATGAGCATGAAATTAGAGCAGCGGAAGAGAAAATGAAGAAAACAGGAACAGTGTTTGTTTCAGTTCATACGTGCGTACGTGTGTGTTGCTGTGTCGGAAAGAACCCGTGACGTAAACAGCCACACTTTTTTGTAATCGACTCACTCTGTAGAATTCGTTCTATCCCTGCTCTGCGATACTACTACCACTGTTTAAGGTGCCACATATAAAAAAGAACCTCAAAAACATGCGAAGAAAACTCACTGACTGGTTTCACCTTGTGCATCCAGCTGTTTTGTATTTCACCAACATGTTACAAAGTCACTTGATTTTCCTTATATCACTTTTCTTCTTCTGAATGTATGTGTATGTAGAAAAGTTGTGCATTAATTAGCATCTGCCCTTGTTTGATGGCATACACATGAAGAGGTGACAAAATTATTGGGCACCACTGAAGTATGTCNTCACTGCAATTCGAAATTGATGCGAAATACGAAGCACTCTAGGGGAGGGGGATCCAGTATTCAAGTGCATCAAACATGTGTCTGTCTTGAAACATGGTCTCAACATTCTAGCATTTACATACTTGGCTTGCCACATGGGGTTCAGTCAGAGAGGGAAAAGTTGCTTATCACATCATCGGCAGTTTATTCATTCTCCAATGTATTGGATGCAAACCCATTGATAATGGACTGATTGATGACTAATAATGAACGGGATAGTTGAATTAAATGAGCTTGTGGATAAGGTTAAGTAGTCAATGATACAGTTTCAAAAAACCCTAAGTGATAATTCCTGTATAATTACATTGAAATGCACTGCTGATTCCACGAGATTTGAGAAAAGTATACTTTATAATTTCAAAGAAATTCCAGCATTCGGATAATCACGGTTTGTTTTATTTGACTATATCGACCGGTCGGATAGTGTAGCCGCAACAAAGGACCTGGTGCTTGTCCAGCTAACCTGAGTAAAAAACCACACCTTATTTACAATCGCGACTCTTTAGCAGGCCCAGTGAACTTCGACTGTAAAGCAGGCGTGCCTTCACCACACGGATGAACTGTACGTGCAACAGGGGTCATCACAAGAAGTACAAGAGAATGTGAAACCATGGGGCAATCGCACTATCGTACTATCCACATAGCAACATGGCAGCTTAAACTGGTATTCCGACGTTTTAAATTGAAAAAGGTATAGTTCCGTCGCAAGTAGCGAGCTCATCTAGGGACTTGAAAAACCTTGATTACAAACGTTCACTAAAGGGACACCAAAAAGTCGCTTCAAAACACCTTGATGGTCATAGTCACCGGCTACATTTGGTGCTAGACTGCACTGAGCGCATTACATGTAAGAACTGCGTTTCAAATAAGTAAGATCCTACCGACCCGACACCCTCCCCCCCCACTCGCCAATTGACTTCAGTTTTTACACTCAGTTTTTGTCTAGTCGAAAGCTTCCGTTGTGAAGTCCTGGAAGATTCACTATCTTTGGTTCGGGTATTTTGGTAGTATGATGCCCATGATTTATTTTTTTCAATAAAGATTCGCGTACCATTGTAGTGCAACAGTCATTAGGAATTGAGTATGTGTCATGCGCGTGTCTCACTGGTTCATTGTTGCATTTTGTATTTCACCTGTCTTTCAGATTGCTTGGAAGCTCCTCAAAGGAGAACCTACTGTCGGGACTGTGTCCTAGCTGCGCAATGAGAGAGCCTGTGAGTGACCAGGGATTGTGCGGCGTTTTGGGACGACGTTAGTGGTATAAGGATTCGGATTGGTTTGCCTGGTGTCACTCTCCTGCCAGCGTTTCGAGTGGATTCAGAGTTGGGGTCGCTCCTGCATACTACACCATGATTTGTTTAACATAATCCTGCACTTTGTCTCACTTACGTGGTATAGTCTACAATCACATCCAATCGAGACTAGATAAAGCAGTTAGGTTAAGAATGTTTCAGACTAAGTCCCAACTCTTGGAAGTTTAGGGCTTGGATGAGCGAGGTGAGACGCTCGAAACGGGAAGATGGACTGCATTCTATTGTGTATAGACAAAATTAAACGGCCAGTAGTCAAGCGGGTGGGTGTTTGCGTTCCACTAATGAGTTATCGGATTCGATTCAAAGTAGGTTCGATGGAATCGCATTGAGGATAAAAGCCAACACGATCGAAACAGCTGTTAAGAGCGTTTTAGCTCACTTTTCCTGTGTGCGACAAAAATCATTCCTTTTACGAATAAAAATGTTTAACCAATCCCGAGCAACCACGATTTACTGTATTAGTATTGATTAAATGAATAGAATGTAGGAATATATGTTCCCAGTTCTCCGTGCGAGAGTCTTAATCATCGCTAAGTACATTTGACTTTTGATCGTAACAGTTATACCCTAATCAAACAAGATATACCAGGTCAGAGTATATACCACCTATCACTTCCCTCGTAGCAAATGTTTCTCTGTCCTAGGATGACTATTTCACAACTCCAAATTGTTTTTTAAACATCTATTTAGGGTCGTTTTTCCATATTCCTAAAAGCCCATCAATATCCTGGCGTATTAGAAGTTGGAAGACAGTTCCTAATTGAGTGAACTTTCAAAGATAAACACACGTGTGCACCGGTTGCTGTTGTTGTTATTTTCCTCTCTTACTTCTTTCCTTCGTAGGTGACCAGCACACATATGTGTTTCTCTCCGATCTGCTGCATGATGACAGCCTTCAGCAGCAGCAGCAGCAGCAGCAGCAGCAGTAGCATCAGCACAATCAAAGTGACAATGTGTAGGATTTAATTAACTCCGCTATCAGCAAAACAATAACACACCCACACTGGCACACAGCACAGTCTGGGGTAGCACAAAAACAGCATGTGTTTTTATCACAGTTCTTCCGGGTATCTTGGACGTTTTCCCAACCTCTGAAATTCCCAACAGTTTGTTTTGCCCAACCTTCATTTAAAAAAATACGCTCGTCCCTGCTTAGGCTAACTGGTCAGGCTTTTGTCGTTGTGTGATTGAACAAGACCTCATTTGTATCTTCGGGTTCATGTGAGACTTGTGTGGTCTGGAAGAAACTCACTTAACTGAAGCAATCATCACAGCTGGTGGGGTAAATCACACTACTACCGGGGAAAGATTGCCTGCACACAGACACATCCGAGCGCGCGCAAAACACTTGCAGACAATAGTTTTTACCCAATCCTTTGGTACTCCATTTCTCGGGGCAGCTGGAACCATTTTGGTTCCGGACATGTCATTCTGCGTGTGTGTGCGTGTGTGTGTACAAGCCTTGTTTACTTTGCGGGACGAAGTGCATGCATTGCACATCATTGGGTCCGTGCCGAAACAGCACACAGGGTCGTGGCGGTCTGTAGAAGTTGAGGTGAGGGGCTAAGGCGATTGTGGTGCATGAGGGGTGGGGGGGGGGGGGNGCATCAAATGAGTGTCTGGCACCGAAAAATTACCGCATCGCACAGATGGAGTGCAAGTGGGTCCATCAGAGTTGACATCACATCCAATCTGTCTGGTTAGCCAACCCCCTGTGGAGGGGCTCGGTACTAATTGAACTTCATGCCACATCTTCAGGCATGCGATACAGCACGATAAGTGGAAACTTATTCCAGCAAGGTTTTTTCCGTTTGTCTCAGTCGACCCATATTTTGCACACTGCAATCATAATCATTTCTAAATGAACGATAAATCACACTCACACTGAACACATCGTTTTTATTTGTGAATTAAATTAAAGCCCTATTAAATCAATGCCCAAAGTGGATTTTCTTCAGCAACGAACCCCAGACATAATAACTATTTTTTTAAATAAACCATAGTTGAAGCACATTGATTGAAAATCAATTGGTGATTCATTCTTACAGTACTTGTTTGCTTAAGATAGATGCTTTTCAGAAATTAAACCTTCCTAGATTCTTAACGAAAAGTCATCCATTGTGGGTACCAACTTTTATCGGAAACGTGACAAATCTTGTTACTCGTTTACTTATGAAGAACATTATGTTGTGCTGATCGATAAAGTATACCACTGGTCTTTGCTTAGATTCATCAGCTGGGTGTACTGTTGATGTGTCGCTGCCCGAGACTCGATTCAAGAAGCGCCAGGTTCGGAAACGAGAACCTTAGCTACATCATCGACGGCCAACACTTTGGGCGAATGAATATCTCACTTGCACTTCCCACTTTATGCTTGGATGAATCGATTTGATCTTTTCAGACACCAGAGGTAACGTAAAAATTTGAGTTGTACGTTTTATGTTGCTACTGGTGCTCATGAAGATCGAATCGACCCATACAAACGTAATACGTTAGTTTGTATCATTATTTGTCTGAACTGATGCGAATCCGTCCTGGACTCAAATAAACTAAACGGTATAGGAAATGAGTTTGTCTGCAGCTGGTTTCATGACGAACTAATGTTTGGTGTTTGGTGCTTGGGGGACAAAAAACGGTTTTTATGGATTGCACCTGGAAGTCTCGATTTCTTTATCATCAACAAATGTTGTCTGTATTCAACTATCACATAGCAGGGGAAAACGCTTCATGAAAACAAACGCGATTATGCATCTCTCTCTGAGCACGAAGTTCTCGTGTGATTTGGCAGATGAGGTACTGATATTCGGTTTCGTGAAGTTCATAAACAATGGTTTGCAAGACTCATATCTGTCCTCTACATCTGGTCGTTCGTGAATGGTAAAAATTATTGATTTTTATTTTTGGCATTTAGTTATTTATGAGTATTTCTTGACATCGACCGACTATCCGTCCTCAGTCTATTCATTCAGCGACTTCTTCGGGAAGTAATATAATTTTGTTTCACTCTGTTTAGAGCTCCTCAGTAGTGAATATTTCCAATGTAAGGGCTTGAATTCACGTTGACTGTTTGTGTGTTCCGGCTACCTTCAAAGTTGTTGAGCTAATGGTTGACTCACTGGTTCTGAGAACGAAATTTGAACAAAGTTGAACAGGTAATTCCCACCATTGCCAACTCAAGTAGCATCATTCGTTCCCAATGTAGGTTTTTGAGTGAATTTACTCAATTATAAAAGCAATTTAAAAAATGAACGACATTGTGTGCGGTCAGTTGCGCTACTCCATGGGGTAAAGGTTGAATCCATCCAGACGGAAAGGTTTCTTTGTTTCTGTTTTGTGAGCTATATTCTTTGATACTCAATGAGTCACGATCAGAATTGCCTCCGATGAATGAGATAAATTTTCCCCGACAAAGCAATCTATTCCCGTAAAAATTCAACACCATGTATGTATTGAACTTTTTGACGGGTTCAAAGAAGAGATTTTCTGATTCAGTACACGAGATTTACTCATCAATTTAGGCAGGAGGTTTGTGGGTCGTTATTCGTTGCACGGATTTCACATAGATTTTCCCTTTGTTTGGGGTTTCGATAAGCTCTTCCAGTTCACATATTATCAGCTGATTCAGTACATGTCTATATGTTACTCACTCGACCCCTTCGTGTTCATTACACGGATAGCAGCTTTTCTGTGGGGATCGATGAACGAAAAATACTGTCGGATGTTGGTTATATACAACAGGAGCGGTAGGAATCCGTAGGCACAATTCCACTCTGTGAGCAATAACACAATTTGTACAAGGGTTTAGGTTCCTCCTCCATCTCCCCCTACACCCTTCCGCCACATCCCGAGTAATCTCGATGAACAAACAAATGAACAAACAACTGGGTGAACATCGTGAATCTCATATCTGATCTCAAGATGAAATCAATCCTAGTAGTAGTTTATGTTGTGAATTTCACGTTTCACAAGAAAATTTTGACCTTGTTTATTGATATACAATGTGCTGGAGTGGTTACAACTCACTGAAAACGAGCCTGTTTGCCTCGCCTCCTATTGTTCACAGAAATGCTCAACCGAAAGTCCTGTATCAAGGTATTATTATAGCATATGGTTTGGGGTTTCTAACATTGCAATTTCAATTCTGCTTGAAATTTCTCTCAGAATACATGTCTTTCTGAAACCGTGTTCGTAAGTCTCTGCATATTTTATGTTAAAATTTACGATATGGCATCTACAAGCAACGAATAATGGGGTTAACTGGACAGATCATACCTGTACTCTCGACCAGTGGACGGTATTCGTCAAGCACAAGTGTCTAATCAAGTAGTACTGTACTTTATGCTCTTTTCTTATAGTCACTCTACTGTGATAACGATAGTGATTATGAGCGGTTGGGCTAAAGTCAACTGCTTTACTTTCTTATTGCTGTCAAACAAAAAACACCGAGTACTTTTATTCGTAGATTCAACACAACTACTGAGAATCAATAAGTAGACTAGGTATGTCGTTATCATTTTTATCGAATATTTGTACTATGGCTTCTCACGCCTCCGATTTCCTCCGACAAGCGAACGTAACACAGTATTCGAAAACATGAAAAAGGAAAAGTTTTGAAAATTTCCTACTAATCTTTTAGCCTCCGTTTGGTTTATTCCCCGTAAATCCGTAAAGAATGAACATCACGCAGCCCGTCTTACCGGTTCCGGCTGAACGCCTTGGGAAGCACAATCAGTTTTTACGGTTCCAAATGATTTGTTGGTTTCCACTTCGATTGCGGGCATTTTTAATTTGCCAAGTAAAGGGGTTTCCATTGGGAGAGGAGTTTGATTGAATCCATGGTATTCTGATAGCGACCATAATTTGAACAGATCTCCGGTATTGCCTTCGAAATCGATGAGATGTACACGAGCAATTTATTATTATCAGTACAGTTGTATTAGGCAAATAGCAATGAACTACTGGGTGTGAATTAGGAATGAATCCATAATGGTTTCATTAATGCATGCTACCAGTTTGTTGTGCATCACTGTGTGAAGAATATCGGAATGAATGAAAACTGTAAACGCGAGAATCTACCGTTCATTGTATTGTATTCAAGCTTTGGCGAGTTAGATACAAGCTTTCAGTTTTCAGGAAAACCAGCAACCTGTGCCTTGAAATGACAGACCAAATAAGACCCGTATAGGACAGGTATGGTATCGAGCCTAAAGTTAACGAATGCGAACAACTTTTTCAATGATTTGTTAATCTTTAAGCTCTAACCTGGCTGGTAACTATATCTTTCTATCTCGAACCATCATGGTTTACCACAAGGAGTTACATCCTGTCATCTGCTAGAACGAAAGAACTGAGCCTCAGCTATCTGCCTGCTAGCTTTACTTTTTTGAATGAAACGAGGTAATCTGCTGATCATTTTGATAACTGTTCATCGGTTTTGAAATTGAAGTTATTAATGGCACCAACTTAGTGTTACTTACTTTATTGTAACTCTCCAAGGAAACTAACTGCCGTCAGTATAACAAGACAACCGTTACTGTTCAAACTGCTCATATACAATGTACCCCTAAACCCTTTCAAAACTCACCAATAACACCACCGTGCAATAGCAGAAGTGGTAGCAGTAAAAAGCTATTCCAACGAACTCTATGAACACAAAACTGTTTAACAGATCCTTTCAGCTACACTGTCCCAGATCAGACACAGAACACCAGTTCAACCCGGATCCTTCTGACCACCCTTCGAATAAAACCGCAAGTATGTGAACTCACTCATTTTATTTCTTTCCTCCGTGTCCTTATTTGTTCTGCGGGTTCTTATTCTAAACAACCGATATATATATATATATATATGTCACTTTATTAGCAGTTATCGAAAACGAGCCTATTTCCTACTCCTGTTGTTCAGTCAGTGTCTTCGGCAGATTCCATTTTTTAACGAAATTGTTAATTTTTTTGTTTCCAAAGCTATCAAAAGAGCTGAATGAACAGCAGATATGTCCACACTGTATAAACGACAGTTGTTCATCCTCCGCAATACTTCAGGTTTTTCTTGATCACAAGCTGAATAAAACACTTTGTTTCGGGACGGATAAAGTGCATGAATATTCCCCCAGATGCATTCACACTGTCATATATTCTTCTTTCAATGAATCACCTTTCAGTGCTTATTTGGATCAAGTCATGCAGCTTAACCTATCCCCAAATGACTAGCGCTCGCCGACCCGATGGAACTGCACATTAAAGGCATCAATAAACTCCACCTTGACTATCAAGAAGTTACTTCTCTCAATAGATCATCCAGCTGAGTTAACCGGGCGATTCAAAGTGCGACAAGACAAAGCCATGTTGATCAAATCGAAATCCCCCCATCCATTTTCAAAGGGTGGGGGCTATCCGTTCTGCTGTTTATCCCGTGCATTGCACCTTGCAAAATCCTGATTTATTTTACGAAAGATTTGACCGGGGTGAACGAGATACGTGTATCTTAAAATATCTATCTAGTTCGCTATTCTGATTACTTAACTGGCAATTACTTGGCCTGTCATATTTGTAGTTATATTTTAGTTTGATATGCATGACAAAATACGTTTAGGGAACCCTGTCCAATTGTGTCATCATTGCCCGGAATTATTCGCAAACATTTTCATCGCTTTTTTTAATCTTTCGTGTTGCACTTCAATACGGACGTGTTCCTAGAAAATCGCACTGAAATTGAACATATCGTTGAAAATTAATTCACAAAACACGACTACCTCGTGCACAGCATTTCTTCCGGTATCTAATACGGCTAAGGGCGTAATACGGTACATGATATTGACGTGTCACAAGATTCAGAGAGGTTAGTGAATTAAAACAAAGTCAGACTATCTAATGAACCCATAGTTTAACTCACTACTGACAGTCAGAAAAGAACCTTTTAGTGCGTATTACTTAACATCAGTCAATAACGCATCGTGTGATACGGTTGACCGACACAACTTAGTCCCACACTACCCATTACGAATGAAAGTGTATTCAAAATCCAAGACCAAGTTTGACTTCGTTTTCTCGAATACGGAACCAGAATAATATTGTGGAGGCAGTGACAGTTTTCGCATCCGATGGAGTGAACATTCTAAAATAATAGCATTGGATGATACACAAACAAAAATATGTAATAAGTAGATAGTCTCTCCGTAACTGGGTGCTACCTTGTATTCAAATCCCATAGTTCAGTATTATCATCTCACAAAACAGGAATGCGATACGGCGCAGAAGTGTAAATAAATATACATTTTTCTATTTATTATACCCGAATACCACTTTGAGATGTCATGTTGCTATGTGGATAGTAGAATAGTGCGATTACCCCGTCGTTTCACATTGTCTTTTACATTTCCTGATGCTCTTGTTGTCACGTCTAGTCCATCCAAGTGGTGAAGACACGCCTGCTGTACAGTCGAAGTTCACTGGGACTGCCTAAGACTCGCGACTGTAAAGTAGGTGTGGTTTCTCACTTGGGTTAGCTGGGCAAGCACCAGGTCCCTTGTTGCGACTGAACTATCCGACCGATCGATAAATGAACCCGATCGGCCGTGTGATCTTCGGGCCGGCATAAGCGGCGGATAAGCACTGAATTCGATGCTGCTTAAGTGTTGGTAGAGAATCACCACAGGAGAATCAGTTGTGGAACGATGTGCCATGTGGGAAATTTGGAATGGAAAAAGTTTAAGCGATGAAGACACGGGCCAACGTTTGACTCATCTAAGATACACGTACTATTTTCCTAAGCCCGTTCGGTAAAAGGATAATTATAATAATAAAACTTGTCTGAAGTACGGACCACAATATTCACTAATATAGGTCAACCCAAAACACTTCTTGGAGTTTTACTAACTGGCTTTTTCGCGTTAAACGATCTTGCTAACTACGGATGAGATGGAATTCCGAAAGAAAGAAAGAATAAATATTATGGAGAAATGCATATTTATTTTATAAAAGTTGTTTAATACGTGTTCCATTCTGCTGCTTGCATAGCAAAATACGGCGAAGATAGTTTTCTCCCACCTTCAGAATAGTAGCAATTGTAATACTTTCGCACTGACCCACCTGTGCAAATGGTTGGGCTCCAGTTTCAGTTTCGGTTTGTACAACCATTACCATGCACTATCGTGCACCGGTTTTGGTTGCTGTATTTTAGTTAACCATGTGGACGAACATTAGGATTAGGGTTTTCATACTCTCATGCCAGGTCTTAGCTTGACCACCCTTGGCTTTCTTCCATCCCCTTCCTGCCTCGGCAAACATCGTTCGCCGTGGCAACCTATCTGATGACATGCGTAACACGTCCCAATCAACGTAATCTATGGAAATCGACCATTTGTTCCAGGGGGCGACCGTATTTAACTAAAACTCTGTTCCTAACCTCAGCATTGTTCGTCTGGCTGCCCTACCAGATACGTTCAATGCTTCTTAGACAGTGGTGCTCAAACACCGACAGTCTACCTTTATCATGTTTTCCTAATGACCAAGTTTCTGCGCCGTATGGCAGAACTGGCGAACTGCAGCAGCATTCACTTGACACTTCACAGCCAGGCGGATGTCGCGACGGTACCACAAACGTCTCAAGTTGACAAACACCAACCGAACCTTCTGAATGCGAGCTAACACTTCATCCATGATGCGTCCACTGGGTGAGATGAAGTAGCATTTTACACTTTGAAGGTGCAAAACGCATACCGAGCATGGCTACACTGGCATTCAAGCTGTCCTGAAACGCTTACAACTTATTTGCATAGCTTCATTGATTTGCTTCCAATGTTCATTGAGTCTTTCGGCTGGTGACTGAACTGATAGGAAAGTTCCACTTCAAAGGCCGATTTGCAGCAACCACAGATGTTGTAGCTTGGGTATACCTTGTCGGTGGCTTTTTTTGGTTGTTTGCCAGGTGTAAGGAGAATTTCGCTCGTAATAAAGCGTGATCTGTATCCATAGGTGTGGACCAGTAAGAACGACAGTCTTGAATCGACCCTGTATTTTGCTATGCAAGCAGCAGAATGGAACACGTATTAAACAACTTTTATAAAATAAATATGCATTTCTCCATAATATTTATTCTTTCTTTCTTTCGGAATTCCATCTCATCCGTAGTTAGCAAGATCGTTTAACGCGAAAAAGCCAGTTAGTAAAACTCCAAGAAGTGTTTTGGGTTGACCTATATTAGTGAATATTGTGGTCCGTACTTCAGACAAGTTTTATTATTATAATTATCCTTTTACCGAACGGGCTTAGGAAAATAGTACGTGTATCTTAGATGAGTCAAACGTTGGCCCGTGTCTTCATCGCTTAAACTTTTTCCATTCCAAATTTCCCACATGGCACATCGTTCCACAACTGATTCTCCTGTGGTGATTCTCTACCAACACTTAAGCAGCATCGAATTCAGTGCTTATCCGCCGCTTATGCCGGCCCGAAGATCACACGGCCGATCGGGTTCATTNTTTCTCCATAATATTTATTCTTTCTTTCTTTCGGAATTCCATCTCATCCGTAGTTAGCAAGATCGTTTAACGCGAAAAAGCCAGTTAGTAAAACTCCAAGAAGTGTTTTGGGTTGACCTATATTAGTGAATATTGTGGTCCGTACTTCAGACAAGTTTTATTATTATAATTATCCTTTTACCGAACGGGCTTAGGAAAATAGTACGTGTATCTTAGATGAGTCAAACGTTGGCCCGTGTCTTCATCGCTTAAACTTTTTCCATTCCAAATTTCCCACATGGCACATCGTTCCACAACTGATTCTCCTGTGGTGATTCTCTACCAACACTTAAGCAGCATCGAATTCAGTGCTTATCCGCCGCTTATGCCGGCCCGAAGATCACACGGCCGATCGGGTTCATTTATCGATCGGTCGGATAGTTCAGTCGCAACAAGGGACCTGGTGCTTGCCCAGCTAACCCAAGTGAGAAACCACACCTACTTTACAGTCGCGAGTCTTAGGCAGTCCCAGTGAACTTCGACTGTACAGCAGGCGTGTCTTCACCACTTGGATGGACTAGACGTGACAACAAGAGCATCAGGAAATGTAAAAGACAATGTGAAACGACGGGGTAATCGCACTATTCTACTATCCACATAGCAACATGACATCTCAAAGTGGTATTCGGGTATAATAAATAGAAAAAGTGTAGATAGTTTATCTGTGAGCATAAATAATCTGTAAATGCAGCTTCTATTAGTTTGTTGTGTATGAGCGTGTAATGTTGTCTTCACTCGTCCTACATTATGAATAAATTCAGTCGATTTGTTCACAATTTCACTGATACTCGCACTGAAATCTTAATTTTTCCTTTCGCTCAGACAACTCTTCATTCTAATACTCAGAACTGGTTTGTATTTTCTTAGATGAAAGACTACTGAATTTGTGGTTAGGACAGTTAGGACACATTCATCGTCCTCATCCCACGGATCTCACGGTAGAAGCAGTTTGGGTTGTTGAAGCCCCAAACAGGTCAGAATCGGCGAGAGGGGAAAAAACAGTACCATTAGATATGACATCGTGAGGTTCAGATTGATCGATTTCTCATTCCACAGTCGGTACGCGAAATCGAAGATGACGGGTCATATTGCCTTTTGGCCTATATTGCTTCTGTTGTCGCCTTCGCGTATCCCCGCAGCCAAGCTTGTATGTGTGTATAAATGACCTGGTCCTTGGTTATCTTGATTGCCAGTCTGTCAAAATTATAGTGCATGGTGAATGTGTGCGTGCGTGAGTGCGTTTATATGTATATATTTGTGGTCCCGGGATTGCTGATGTCCCGTGTGTCTGATTAGTCGTGAACAAGATGTATACAGTCATGCGCATCTCGGGGTTGTGTTCTATATCACCCGTTGTATTATCATAACCCATGGACCAGATTACAATGAGAAATCTAGGCATATAATGTGCCGTGACGTAAACCACATTTTCCCCCGCTGTCATTCCGGACGGGTACTGCAACATCCAGTCTCACTGATTCTTTGCAACAGAATGCGATCAGAGGGAGATCCGGATTGATTATAGAGGTATATNTTTGGGGGGGGGGAGGGAAGGGGGTTCGTTTAGCGCAAACAATGGTGGGTGTGAAGACACCGGACGATTAGTTGGGCTATTAATTTGCCTGATAGGACCGTATGTGCTTGCACGTATGAAAGCGGAAAACACATGTGCGTGCACAAGTACAATCGCGCACACACGCACATGCACACACCAACCGTATGCATCTGCAGACCCATTTTAATTATCCCGTCCGGCCGCCACTCTCTCGCTCTCCTGGTTCGGCATTTAGCCATACCACTTTTCTATCCACCCATCCCCCCCTGGCCATTTGTCGGTTCGTATCTTTGCATCTGACTGTTGTATGCGGCTAGTTGTGCGTTGTGTGTGTGTGTGCACCAAGGGAGATAAACATAAGGTCGGTATTTGGTCATTTCGCGAAGATAGAGCTGGGAGCAGCTTCACAACCCCGTCAGTGTGCATGGTGCACGGTGCAACCAGGGCAGGCCAGAGATACAAGCAAGTATGGGGTCTGAAAGAATGGTGCATTGTAAGGTAAACATTGGTGTGCGTTTACTCTTTGTCATTTGTGCATGCATGCGTAGGTTCGTTAATGAAAGTGAGGATTCTAATTGTGGTTTATATGTATGAATATACTTTCACACATTCATGTATATATATATATTTATATGCACGTATATACAAATATTTTTTAGTGAGCAACCAACCCAATCGAAACTGATAAGCCATTTGTGTATATACGTAGTCCGGCGTGCACATGACGGGTTTATGCCCCACAACCAGATAGAATAAAAGATTGGCGAATATAGTGTGCGTGCGTGCGTGCGTACGTGAATAACAACAACCAGAGGGGTGGAAAAATAAAGGTGAATGGGGATTGAGGTGGGGCAATGATCGGAGGTTTGTGTCCAGCACTCGCCAAATGGCTACTTGCCTTGTACCGCCGCTACTCATCACACGACACTGCTAGTTTACAGTTTATCTTAGAATACTACCACTATGCATGTGAGACAAAGAGGTAGGTCCGAGGATTTTTTTCACTCCGTTACCTATCCCAACACACACACAAACGACCGTGCCTTGGATTAGTAGAATGTACCGCCACACAGGTTGCTGAACCAGAAGACTGGGTCAACTGTTACCGCCAAGAGAAAATTGTCGGTCTCTGTATGTATATACGTGTGCCTTCGGAAATACGGTTTAAGGTGGGTTAGTTGTTTGCATGTGGACAATAGCAGCATAAATCACGACCTGTCCACACGGGAGCCAAACAACAGCGGAAACAGTGAATGAGCCCAAATAATAAACCAGGGGACGGACAGGGTAACCGAAAAAGCGAACGGAACAGGTGGAACCAACCGTCTTTTTGTCACATCTGTGGGAAAATACAAGTAATAACAGCATTTCGTTCCTGTG
>UZAN01043936.1:0-30742 GCA_900618425.1 Echinostoma caproni
AGTTTGTCATGAACAGTATGGGACGAAGAGGTAAGCCAGGTTTGTGGATTTTTCAATGTGGATTCTTCGATGGATTGGCCTTGAAAGAACTGTCTATCCGAAACTCACTTGGTGTTGCAAACAAGGTTATTGTGATGAAAATACACTTCCTGGGTACGAGTATATGAATGAACTGACAAAAGATTACCGGATACGCATGCCTGACGAGCGGCAAGAACCGCGAAACCGATCGTGTGCTTCCAGGGAAATTTTGTCCAGTCATCCATATACTACTCGGTATTTATTATTATTTATATATATACTGTCTAACGACATCAACTTATGAAACTGAGAATAAATTCAACGGATGAACAACAGATGTTCATAGAAAGCTGCGTATCAACGTGGCCCGCTCACAAACAACCCTTCAATCTAGAGGATTTCGGTTGCTTCTTGATCACCGTCACTGACTAGGGATTGAAGCAAAATGAAAAAAGGACTAGCAATTAGTTGGAAGTTGAATTGCCGACTCTAAGAGGTACTCACTTTGTACATTGAATTTGTATTGTTCCGTCCAGTCAGGTTGACGGAATTCAACAAGAATTCGAAGAGCAAAGGACATGGATAAGCAGCTAACGCGGCGAACAGATCCGTCAGCAACAGGTTTGTGAATAGGCAATTCATGTGCAAGTTCGACAGCCGACTTAACAGGATCCATAGAAAAGGGCCTGACAAATAAAAGAGATCAATAAAATTTCGGATGGGGAGATAGACGGATTTGGAGGAATCGCAGATTGGAGTCCTAAGATAACTCATGATTGTTACGGAGAAAAGATAAACAAAATCGATAGGTGTTCGAACACTGCCATTGGCGCCAGACTCCACGAGTCTTGTAAAATAAGTAAACGAGGATACTTAGCTTAAGAGAAGAGAATTAAGAAATTACGATCGCACACTAGCACAAGTGCCTCGCTTCTATAAATTCAGACGATGGGTTCATATCCTAGGTATACTACTCAGTTAGGTTTCCTCTTTGGGTGACTCTTGCCGAGATAGGTAGTAGTTGTAAGAAGGTCAACAACGATCAGGTTGTATCCTGGTGTAAAGGTATGACAATTTTGATTAATAAGCTTGATCGCTGGGGTTCTCACGACCAGGCTAATCGATGATCAGAGGCACTGAGTGATTTTGTGTGTGATTAGCAGTATATCAGGTGCAAAAGTAGTCAACGATATCACTCCCACTCACCAATTCCACCGGAAACCGGTATGACGCCAGCATTTGGACGCCTATTCACGCTGGTGCCGGTGACGCTCACTCGTGGACTGTTCAGTCGAACCGAATGCAACGGTATGCTTGTTGCGGTTGTGCTCGGTCCCTCCGAGAGGTCCATCCCGGGAATCGAGTCCATCTCCATGCGAATTGAGCTTGTTTCCAAGGCCTCAACGTGAGTAGGAGAATCCGGCACAGGCATACCGGCATTTTTAAGCTTCTTATCCATAGTGGATATAAAAGCCGCATCGATTTCAGGACAACGCGATGGGCAAGGCGGCAGATGACCAAAGTGTAGACGACACTTCCACGGCGAACCAACCAAATCAAGACTGTGCATGAATCGACTCAAATCGGGGNGGTGTAGAACACGCTTCCATAACTATATTGGCCTCAGCTGCTGTCAGACAAGTACATACAGAGTCTTCTGTGGTAACATTCTGTTTGATTGGCAGGTAGGCATTTGTAGTTGGGGATAGACCGGGACTATCTGATGGACTTGATGAGCCCAAATGCGATAACCGGGAACGTAAGTTTTGACCTGGGATTTCCTGCTGTTTGGCGGAAAACGCCTCTTCTTCCGAACTATCCTCGAAATAGTTCAACTGATACAAAGACGATGCCTGTGCGCGGGACATAGTCGCTGACCGAACAGGTCGTGGAGAATCTAGATCCCCGTTTGATCGCACGTCTCCTCCTGAATTGCCCATATGTACCGCGCTTGAGATCTCTCGAACTGGGGAACAAACCTGATTGGTGAATGGTCTCTGAGGGGATAGATGAATGTCTTTACGATCTCGATGCTCATTTAATTCGAGCTCCTTGTCGGTGAGAGTCATGGTAAGCGTGGTCGAGGTATCCAAAGTGCGGGAGACGTAAGAAGAATGCCATGCGGAACAGGCCTCACGGCGCCGTCGAATACGTCTTTGAGTGCATCGTAAATAGGGAAAAAGAAAAGGCTTCTCCGGAGGATTCAAATCTGCCATCCGGGTTTGCACCAACACCCAATCATTTGGGACATCTCCGTTCTCACTGTGCGCAGATCGTTCCATGACACCTGAGAGACTGGCCGGTGAACGACGATCACGACTAAACAAAAACACAAAGACAGAATTCGTCTCAGACAGACAGCAGACAACGAAAGCCAACGTGAAAGATAAAATTGGCTTGATTTGAAAACAAACAGTAAGATGTGAGAATATCCAAAGGAGTGATTCGAATGAGAGGGAAAATTTGACATGACGGTGATTCATTCAACTGATATCGTTGAACAATTATAGCTATGTGTAACAGGCCAAAAAAGAAAAGTAATGGTACTTAAAGTCAATGTCTTGAACATTAGACGAGAACAACCTCGTCTGACGGATATTCCAAATCCGGTTCACGTACGAGCGACAGAGTTCAACCGAACTTGGTTACGCAAACCAAATTTTCCCTACATTTTTAGTATGGCATTACCGTTTGTACACCAAAATACGAAAGCGAAACGCATATTGACACCGGGGGTGATCCAGATGAGAAAGCCCGAGAAGAACGAGACAGAAAATAAATGAGGACCACGTAACACGAATTAAAAAAACAGGCAGGTGCTCACCTCAAAGGTAATGGCTCACACGGATCCGCATTGTGTACCCCTTCCGTGCTGGAACGAAGCACTTGCTGTGAGGTGTTCACTTCAAACCTTTTGCTTGGGGTAGCAGTGTTTGCCAAGGACATGAAACGATCACCAGAACGGACTAAATCTAGAGAGAGTTGGTTTGACGCTACCGCATGTGGTGTGGTGGGCTTATCCTCTTGGGACCGAGAAGGACGCCATCGGGATTGATGGTGCATTTTAGGTGACTGAGAAGAACTGTCTCCAGATGTGGTTGTCACTGGTGCGTCATAAAAAGGGATCAGATACCTGAAAGAAGTGAAAAAATAAACACAAAGGGAATTGCGTGAAGCTGAGAGATTAGAGTGGGGATATTCGTGCCGTTCTATTGTGAATAAGAATTATATATATATATATATATATATGTATATATATATATATGTATGTATATATATAATAGTTTTCACGAAAGGGGAAGCGACTAATCACAGGTCAACTATCACGAACCTGACGACAATTTAACTTTCTCGAGTGCTTATCATAAGGTCCGTTATAAAATGTCACACCATCCTCGAAGGATCCATCGGTTCATCTGCAACGAACTGAAGTGGTTGCGTAAACACGAAGAAAACTTTTTCGTTCAATAATAATAAATGTCTTTTCACTTCCTTTTTATTTACTGATATACAAATGTACAGTCAACTCTCAGGAAGGAGGCTGCGGCTATACAAAGGCTGCCTGGGAAAATACAGAAATAGGGAAGACGGGTGGCGGGAAGTCCGGGTCACAGTTCGGTGACCTAGATGAACAACCCACACAGATCCACTCAATCCTAGCTCAGGTGCAAGGTAGCCTAATTCAATAAACTTTACGTTGATACCAAGCTCGATGACAGCTTTTGCCGTCAGTTAGTTAAAAGGTTGAAACTACTTTGAGGTAGCTTAATTCAGCCAGTCAGGAGCTCAATAATCTGTTGATTCGACAAAGGATTTTTCGCAACCCTCAAAGAGATCTAACAACATTACCTATACTGACTGGCACCAAAGTGAAAATTGTCAGGGAGACGAAGGTCCTCAACCGTTCAGATGGACTATTCCCAAAGGTCTTCAAAAAGGATGCGAATCATTCGGAATTATATTCTCATCTATCTTTAATCAGAATCCGGTAGAAGGTAGACCAGCTGATACCTAGGTTGATATCCGCAACACTACTGTACTCAAGAGAGAGAGAGACTTTGCCCGATTGCTAATAGTTCGTACTACCCCCATACATCGGGCGCATCACTATTAACGCTCTGTTCTTCCTCGGTGGCTCGTTTAATGTAAACAGCAGCTTCCTNTATCAACACGAATGCCTGTAGGAGCAATTCCTCAGAAGTACATTAGACTGTGAACTATAAAAACATTTCAAGTCATTTGACTAAAACATCTTACGGTTATTATACCAACACAACCTTCCGCCCAAACTGTTCTACTGTGTGATTATCCGAATGATGAACGACACCTCACCTGTTGATGGCATTGTGTTTGATCATTTCTATACATCAAGATGAAACGCGATGCATAACTTTATCCCTTAATCTTTTTTTGTATTCAAAATTTACCACCTACTTCATTAGTTATCATTTATAAATATATCGGCAACGTAACCCTTGGAAATATATATAACCAAAATTTTGCTAGCCCTTGCATATCCATCATAATACGTTTTACTGAATGGTCTGACGGTGTTACCTTCCAATAGATCCTTTCAAAGGTGTTTGACTTGTTTTATATTACTCGAGGGCCAGTCACTTATAACGAGTTTTCAACTTTTCCTATTATTCTCCCAACCACTGAAGAGACACCTTAATCCAAAACTCTGTGTTTCCTCTAGGCTGGAATAAAATACGTCTATCCCACACAGAAAAATTTTCTGAAAGACTAAAAGCTGATTTAGTTACATGTCTGTGACATTTGATAGTGCCATTGCATTTAATTCGTAATATTATTTGTCACTGCAAGTAGCAGTCCTGTCATCTTTTAGCGTCTGTTCTCGGGGTGTTTTACTTCAATTATTGATGCTTTATAATGGGTATCCTGAAGCAAAGCATTGTTTCATTGGCAGAAACTGCTGACTTTTGTCGAATATGAAGAATGTTTTGCAGCGTGCAATCGTCTGCATGAATTAATGTAGTCCAACGCTTAGAACCCTCTGCAACCGACATGGTATTGCTCCATTTCTACTTCTGTCACAATCCCTGGATTTAAACTTACATACTCGTAACACAGCTTGCTACACCTCCGTGGTGGTCTATCTTTCGCAATTATCGGATTATAGGAAACAATTATCGGATGAACTGCAAGAAAACCTCGAATAACATCAGTTCTTTCTTCTCAAAGGTCATTTTACAAAATATTGTGGAGCTATGTAAGATTTGTTCTTGCATCTAAGCTGAAGTGTAATGTTCTTTTTCACTGAAAAGTTTGTCCGCACTAGGGAAATCAAAAGCAATCTTAGCTTGACGCGGGTGTAGAGGGTGAGGAGTGCGTAGATGTGTGATAAATAGCCTCCTGCAAGAGATAGGGGTTATATACGAGCAAAACGAGTTTCAGTGATAACTGATGTTTGATCATTGGTACTGATACTGGCATAATGTGCAATATTCCAGTGATAAATGGTAGCTATCTTACTGATGGCAATAATGGTATAGCCATTCTGTTGTCCTTTTGAGACGGGATATAAACTAGGTGGAAAGGAATTGTACTGACAGACTACTAGCAGTATCTTTTATTTTCCTCACCAAAAAACACCTGGTGAATCCACCGAACAAACTGAACAAAGACCGCAGATCAATAGAGCTTGAGAACATTTATTTTACGAGCTATTTGAACTTCCTGATTTGCTATTGCAGTAGCACATTTCAACGCAAGGGATACACGCCCAAAATGACTGGATCAGAGTAAACCCACAAATCCAGATTTCGGACTCTGTGAAAAATCAGTACACCCCGGTGAACAATGGCTCAAAACTAAGTAGTAACAGGGCAAATGAAACCGGTGCTTAGTCGAGGGATGATGAATGTAAAGCTACACTATAAAGCAAGATCCACAAACGATCGATGTCGAGAATGGACAGAGGGAAAGTGCACAAAATGGTGTTTCGGTTGACCCCGTTCAGTCGATCAATGTATCCATACACATGTGTATCCGGCTGCAAGCGAAACGCGGGAAGCGAATAAGTAATCGTTGGGAAAATTGGAAGGATAGAGATTGTTTGACTGACGGAGGTCATATGCAAATCTGTGGGAAAGACTACGTGCAACCAGCGAACTAAGGCTATGCATAACACAAAGATCTGCTATTCCTTCATTTGTCCATTATCCTTCTTATTTGCTAAATCATGTTGCTACAAAATTACACGCTCTGTGGATAGATTTCAGGAATTCACTCCACGGTCGAACGATTATCGATTGCGCGACCAAACACATTAATCCTTATTCTGAATCGGAGTAAAGGCACGTGTTTTTCCTTGTCGAACAGTACGTCTTCAGCATCGTGTGTCTCATCCCAATGCCGTTCACTTCACTGTATGTGTGTGATAAATTGCACTAGTATTCGTCCACCTCAAAGTTTCATACTGCCAGTAATGGAACGACAAATAAAAGCCTCGACTGGCCATTGACCTAATCCCCATTAGCAACCACTAGTTTCTAGTACGCATTGTTTATCTTCATTTATTTCATAAACAGTCTCCACGAATGAGTTTGTGGATCGTTTTATAATCTAAACATCTATTTACTGCATAGTAATTGCATAACCAGTATGTGTAAAGAGATTCGTAGCCAATATAAGGCTTATAATGAGTGGACAAATGAGTGATTGAAGAAGCAGGGAAACGTTGGAGGTGTTTTTCATTACACGAAAGTGAATACAGTAAAAGAGATAAACCCCATGATCCTAGAATAGAATGTACGTAGGAAGGTAAGGGGAACATTCATGCTAGAATCAGCTTGTTGGTTCTGTGTTTAAAGTCAAGGATGCTGTACGTTGGAGGGAAGACCAAAAGGAAGAGAGTGTTCCACAGTTGTGCTGTTCTTGGGAAAACAGATGATTGAGTTAGAAATGCGATACCTGGGGATAGACACTTGAAATGGGTGGCTAGCCGCTTGTGCGCGGGATCTACGAGGAAGATAAGGCGAGAAAGGGACAGAAACGGAAAGTTCACTAGAGCAAAATCCAAAGTAGTGCCAATAGAATAAGGATAAAGAAGCGACTGACTGACGGTGAGCTAGTGACTGTAAGTTACATGTTAGGGCGTTGATGAGACGAGTGGCCTTGCGTTGAACTCGATCAAGAAGAGAACGAGAGTTATGTGAGTCAGCTTTCGACTATGATGGAAGCGCATTTGTTGGGTTCACCCCAGTGAACCATCAACTTTTTTCGAGCTTCGAATTTGAATAATCGTGAGATTTAACGGCGTATGAAATCTAATCACCAACCTTTGGGAGATTTTACTGTAGGTACATTTTGTGAAAGCAACCTTCATGATCCGAAGCATAAAAGCATAACACAAGATCGACCTATGTTTGCTGTACCTTTAATCACACATTATCATTATTTAGAAGATAATCTAGAAGACATGACTTCAAAGTATAGGTTATTTATATGAGACAGCACTGCTATCAATCGATTTAACCTTCGACCAGCAGACTTTGCTTTGTGGCGGATGCGAAAAAGTAAAAGTAGTTATAGAGAAAACTTTGGCATGATAACAGTCCCAAACTCACTTCAACACTAGCTCATACATCACGTCCTCGCAATGAAAACTCAGAATCGTACGGAACAAGGACAAGGTGACCATTCCGAGCTGTAAATCAAATGGGCGGGAACAGAAATTCGAATGCTTAAGGCAATGGATGAGGAAAGCCACAAATAAGTGGTTAACAAACATACTGATGCCTTGATACAAGTTGACACGGGAAAAACTGATGCGCAAGCAAGCATGAGCACACATACGGAAAATCGTGCAACTTATCCTGAAGGCATTATCACGCAAACGGATATGTTTTTGGGGAGTAGAACCAGTCTGATACAGAAATGTCCCATAAACATTTTCCTTTCCAATAGATAAAATGCATTAGGGGAGAAGCAACCGATGGAGGTCGATTCATGGATACAGACGGGTGAGATCACAGTGCGAGGATACCACTTGGAGGAGCACCCGATTTGATGAACCGGTATTAAGCTATACTGTGGTATTCATTAGATGAAGAGGAAAAATCAGGGACACCAGTCATGACACACCTTGAATCCCGAGGTCTCAAACAACTACACCTGGCAATATGATCAATGAGCGATTGGTTGGGTTATCGCATAACCTTGGCATAGGTAACAAGGAGTGTTCGTGAGACAATAGTTGAAAACAGGCTGATCAAGGAACTGAGAATCTTTCATAGATGTATAGAGATCACTCCACAGCGTTTAGGCTATTCTGCGTAAGACACTTCACCAGTCAAGATGGGCGAAACACAAATAGCACGAATGATTGAAAGTGACTTTCGGCCATATAAGCGGCGTAAACGACGCCATAATAACAGATTACGTGGGTACGGACTGCTGATCCACAAAGAAAGGAAACAAACGGGTGGGCATCTTAAGTTCTTGTACCATAAAATCGAGCATTTTCAACAGGCTTGTACCTCTTGAACAAAGAAAGTGAACTTCTATGATCAACACGGAGCGCATAATCTACGCATATTCAAGTTCAAGTATTCTGACCTGATGAGAAATGACAAGAACATCAAGGCTGCCGGTTCGTTGCAATGTCCTTCGGTGTCTCCAACGCATCAGTTACTGGATGTCTGGTCCCTGTCTCGGAAGGCGAGAAACACCTACCTTACCCAATCCCCAGTGCGTTTCTTCAAGCCTCCTCGTTGTGTCGTTTATTAGCCTCCATGTTGTTTTCTTCAGCCCGGATGGTGAGGTGAGAATAAGGCGTTGTACAGCAGACGACCGTCAGACAAATGCCCTAACCAAAGAAGCCTACAAATCTGAATTCAATGTGATGACAAACTCCCCAGCGAATCATTTCAGAATACTAGTTGGCTCATCTAAGCGGCGCTTAAATGCTCTCTTTGTCCCCCTGTGCTAAAATATGTAAACATTGATGGTCGAAGATTTCTATGTGGAAAACTGATTGGAAGTGAAAGAACTGCTTGCTGATGACTGAAAAAAAGAATTAGAATAGTGAGGATTGACAGTTAACTGTCGATTTGTGATGCTTGTGAAATTCTACGGAAAAAAATTGGTTACACACGAAATCGAAAGAAGCGGCTGTCAATCGATTAATAATATCACATTCGAGCACCCATATGCCGTTAAAAATCCAAAGTAAGTCCCGGGGATTTATGTACCAGTGTGGCATTGTATTGTATTGGTGGTAAACGCAGTACTCAAACACTCACAGTGGAACAGCCTATCATTGATCCTGTCAGCGAGAGATATCAACAAACCGGAAAAATAACGAATATGTCTGACGATGATACAGTTCTCTTCTGTGATGAGCAGTTTATCGGATTGATTGCTTCATGCCTTGGCGTGTCTTTACAGCGATGGCATTAGGGATCCTGACATTTCTGGAATTTGATGATCGAAATTGTAATGCCACAATAAAACCCGTCCTACCAGAACCCCGTGCGGTTCGAAGGAGCGTCTCCTTGGAGACAACCTGCTGATGGTGGACTTTTACAGGATAGAGAACTCGAAGACTAGAGTATCACTTGGTGGACGCAGTACCGGTTTACGTGGATTGGTTTTGTAGTTATGGTATTAGGCAATGAATCACAACTTGGAACAATATTTTGCGATCATTCAAAGCTCAGTTAAGCACCAGTTTAATAAACCCAATCATATGTATCAGCAGGTTCCAGTGTTATCTTATTCCCCAGAAAGCTGCCGATTCGTCTCGTTCACTGGATTACAGAAAAGGAGCTTCTGGAATCCCGTGGGACCATCATCATTATCAGCGCATCTCGCTGAACGACGATAATGATGTAGAACCTGTACAAACTGGGTTCAGATGGTGGTACAATGGAATAATAGTGAATGTAATGGTTATGGACGCTCGGTGATATGGCAACATCGTAAGCAATGGCACTCGTGCATCTTCACAATTTCTTTGCAATCTTATACTATCGGAATTCCCCATTTCCTCTTCCATACTGCCTTCAACTTTCAAATCTTCTTTCTACTCCCTCACTCAAATGAGTAGATAAAAGACAGCAACGAGGAGTGCTATACGAAGGTGCATGGTTGATGCTTTTTCAAACTGAAACTGCTTGTGCCCCAAGGATATCCGGTGGATCGCTTATGGATGCTAGGAAAAGGGGGTAACTAAGTACGGATCCTTGTGGATCCCCACAGACAGCTTGGACGGGTCCCGATGGCGGACCATGAATTGGAACTGCTGCGGTACGTTGGCAGAGAAATCCCTCAATCCAGTCAAGGAGCAGTCCGCGAAGACCGTGGTTATAGAGCTTTCACAGCAATATATGGTGGACCATTCTGTCAAAAGCTTCAGAATCCGAAGTAGACTATATCTAACCTCGAGCAATTAACGGATCTCCGGTGTAGGACCGTTTACGTCGAAACCCGTATTGAGCTGGTGCGAGAATGTTACATTTCTCTAACTACTCCATTAGAGAGTCAGGAACAACCGACTCCATTAATTTTAACCATCAGGAAGAAATGTATCTGGATGGTAGTTCACGGGACCACCTCGACAACCGCCTTTTTAAACAGCGGAAATTACATCGTGCTTCCAGGACTGAATATGCCATTTACCGATAGGCTTGATCTTTGTTGCGGCATTGGAGTTCCACAGAAGCGTCAGGACATCATAGGATCAAACTATTCTTACGGGAGGGGCCATTGTTTGGATGACGCAAGGTTATCCAATTTGTGTAGTCAATAAAGGTGCAAACGCTGATTTTCAGGCATCCCTTTATGTAGGCGTTATAGGTGTAATAGAAAAGAAGATCTGTGCAGTAGCTGTACCCCGATGAAGATGGGATTTTGACAAATCCTACTAGGAACTCGTCGCTTGACTCGTTGGATAGAGCGTAGAGTTTTTTTTCAATGAAGGCCATGCTCGTAGAAGTGATCACTTTTGCGTGCGTCAATGAAGAACCAAATTCGGTTTGGACAATCGAGCGACAGAATGATGGTATACGTATCAAACGATGGAATTCATTGAACTGAGTTGAATGAGAGTCAACTCGACGTTAGGCGAAGNNNATTAAAACGGAGAGCGCACAAACTGATCAACTGCATAGCACACACATTAACAAAATGGCTTTCGGATCCCGGTTGAATAGCATATAATTACTGTCGCATTTGACGATTTCTATGTAAGAATCAAACATGGCTTTTGTATGATCACACGCTGAATTTCTTCGTTTAAAGAGCCAACAAAGTGTGATGTGAAAAGCTAAGAATTACTGCACAGTTTAGTGAACAAGCTTATTTTAGGCGACCCATTAACTGGCTAATACATCCCATTTTATCGCATGGTTTTGTATAGACAAAAAGCAAGAAATGAATAGACAAATGGAGGTGGTTTTGTTATCTGTATCGGTCACACAAACCAGATACGGCTGGTCTTGCTTCGGGATGATTTTACGCTTGGTTACACCTTCAGATCTGGCTGGGTATCACAAACAGTGGGAACCTACCGATCCGACTGAGGATTGCGCGGCCACAGAGGCACAGGCAACTACACACTTGTCCAAAGGGTAGCTTACCATACACAACATAGTACAACTCATGTTGGTAAGCTTGTTTCGGGCATTAAATCTGCTCGCCCCTGGGCTAAGATCCAAGGTTACGACTTGTACGGAAACATTTAGAACCTGAATAACCGGCACATACTACGCGATCGGCAAGCAGCAAGCATAATCCGAACCCGTGTACTAAACGTGAAATCACCTACATGTAACCATAATAAGCGTAAGTTCTTGCTATCCCAGCATGTATTATAAACCGAGATACGTGATGTGAAAAATAATTACGCAATACTCAAGTGCAATTGCTTGTGAATAATAGGCACCTAGAATGCGAACATTGTTTTCCGCTCTCTAATCTGTGCTGATTTGCGAGGAGGGATTGATTTGATACAGCCTTAACTTCTCCAGGAAAATAACTTTATTCGCGAAAAAATTCTACATGAATAAAAATCTATCAACAAAGCGGGCAAAAATGGGAACGATATTTTATAAGAACTGCTTTGAAAAGACAAACCGTGGTGATGTAGGATGGATAGATGATCACTGAACTAGACACAAATGCCACCATTTGAAACGACGCTAGATTCTTGATGGTCACGGAATTCCAAATCACTTCTGTATACAGGAGCGTCGAATTATTGGACAAAGTATCAGTTTCTAACCGCCCATCCATTAATATGGCACTTCAATGTTCCAGTGTTTGTTATTGCCTTTCGATTATCTATTCGTTCAACCTATTGTAAAATCAGATGTGTAAAGATATACTGTGGACACATGCATGCGATCTTTACGACATTTAACCAAAGCACCTATCTCAAACATCTGATTGGTTTGATAAAGTGATCTTCAAAATCGCTTGATGCGACCTATATGAAAAAGCCACTAATGCAAGTCTCCACACATCCATGTCAGGGCGAATTAAGGCTGCTCTTAATCATCGCCTAAATCCTAGTCGCCGTGGAGAGCAAACCAAAGCAGCAAGGAGAATCTTTACACGATAAAACAGCACTGACCGGAAACATTCTCGATCTCTCGCGAATTACCAGATATCGCACTAACTCCAAAGGCGTTTTTGAGTGCGCATTTACAAGATGTGTCTTTTGCTCCCCAAGTGATACTTTGTCTAACATTCAATCGTCAGGAGTGGTTGGAATAGTTTACTTTCTCAAAAAGGGTTTTACAGTGCTACAGTGAGTGATCTGATCTGATATGAAGAATCAAAAGTGAATCCTTTGGGATCGTCATCGAAAAATCATAAGTGCTACGAGAACCGACCAAATAACTGCATACAGAAATGAAACAGACTCGCGGAGTTTCGGTCTGAGCTGCGTGGCCTGATACCAGTATTTAAGACGTTGATCCACATCGAGCCCGCAATATAAATCCACTACAAATACGCAAGTGGATGGTGAGAGACAGAGAACAAGGAACTGAATCTCTCCGGTCAATGTGAGGAGTGAACAGCTTGAATGTGCATACACAAAGATCGGTTCGATGCTATGATCTCTGACAAATCACTTTCAGAGTTCGTTAGAATCCAATCTGGAAGACGGAAGATACTAACTACACTTAACCTCTTTGTGCATTTCTTCAGATCTCGGTCCCACATTAACTGCTGATGTTAACACTATTTTCCTCAACTTGTAGCGGTAACTGCAAATAAAGCATAGTGCAGCAAACGACTGCTAGACATGCAAAATCAGTGGAGCCTACACATCCAAGTTCGGTGTGTTCACGAATTTGTCCTTCAATAATTCCCCAAAATACGGCTCACTATCCCCGCCCGATTCATTTCATCTGTGCCTCTAATCGGTGAATATTTTTAACCAGCAAACTCAAGGCCTAAAACCTGTAAAACAGAATTGACCGCACAATGGCATAATGAAGGTGACCTTTCGACTTCAATGGAAGGTTACGACCTTGACACAAAAGGTGTTTTATCCTGTGTACGGTACTCAATACTTGAAAGTTCATGGAGCCGTTTGTCGATTATCCTATCGTCCTTCAATATGAGACTGCCTAGGTTAGAGAGACAATCAACTTTATGGTCTATTCCAGACAATCTAGTTTTAAAGCAGGAGTCTTGCGAAACCAATCACGCGTGCACTGAAATGCAGAGTGGAATACTGAACAGGGATAGAGTGGCAGAAAACACGGTAGACTATAAAAAAATGTATGAGAATCGTGCCCTCTGAATCATTCACTTCTAGTTACGAGTATCACTGCAACGGAATTCCACAGAATCCAATCGACGCTTTTCACCGCATTCGCTCGGAATAACGTATGTTTATTTGTGAACAGAAAGAGTGCATCCTAGTCATAAAATAGCCACTGCTCGTCACTCGGTATTCAGAACAACCATAGTTTTCTTTCAAAGTCATCATTATCCTCGTTCGTAAATAAAAAGCGGTGAAAAACGTCGATGACGAATGAATGGACGGGAAAATATATGAACCCTCGTACGGTGAGAAATAAAAAACGAGGATTTTATAGATATGTAGGTGAACTGGTTGCCAGTTGAACGGGCCAGATTCCAACATCAATTGTAAAATAGTTCAGCCAAATGAGCAATGAGTAAACTCATAGTATGGTCAAGCTAATTCTGTTTGTTTGTTTCGTTTTTTCTTCTTCTTTCAGCTGCACTGATCTGCATTATGCAATCTTAATGAGTATGGGAAATCGATACACTGATCCTGAGGTTTGCACTACGAGAATGATAAGATACAGTCAGACAGTTAGACACAAGACTGTTGCACCGGATTCGCGATGGAAATGAAGGAGCTAATGTTGATACCAAATTAAGAGTGTTCACTTGGTATGCGCCATAGACAGATAGAGATCACTATTTGAAAACAATTCTTTTTTGTGTATCGCCTTGGACTATGGAGCTGAGAAATTTCCCTTCGATCACGGCTAGGCGACTTCTATAAAGAAATCTGAAGCAATGTCCAGTACGAGACCAAAATGTGCGTGCCATGGTCAAAGCGGATCATTGCGTCCGTATAAGGAATCCAGACGGATTAGATTATATGGCAACGGGAGTGGGAGGAGTCATATTTGAGCACATTTTCATTGTCCATGCAAAAAGACAGGGTGAGTTGGTATGCAGACGAATCGAGTGGTGGTGGATTGAAATCATGCAGAGGGCAGATCCGCTTTCGGCGCGGAGGTAGGCCCGCAATGCACAAAACAATGTGGATAAGAATGTTTGCACGTGCGTGCACGAACTAACGCGCGAAATCGAATCCGGCAATTAGGGTGTGTGTGTGTGTGTGTACATTTGTGCTTGTGTTGCATTGCTAAGACTTGTTTCTCTTTCGTAGAAAAGAATGCAGTCGAATGATTTCAACAGGACTACGCGAAACCACTAGAACAAGTACGCACACATGAGAAAGGCGAGAGAATATGGAAAGTAAAACAACAACAACACAGCAACCCAGTTTATCATTCGCTTACAGTTTATGAAATCACAGAATGGTGTTTAACCAACCCATATAACATACTTCGCAAACCGACTTTCTCCTACGAAATAAACTGTTTCTGTGTCAAATGAGAAAATGAGCTGGAATTGAAGCATTGCTCATCACTGATCGATAATTCGATGTACGAGACTTGGTTGTCAATCCCAAATCAAAAACTATCTGCAACCATTCGTACCGGATGATCGACCGTTCGTAAGCTTAAAATGACTAAACCATCAAACGCATCAAGAAAGGATTCATGGAGAATAACTGTGTCAGATTGGAAATGGAATACGTCAGGTTAACTTTTTTCTTTTCCATTGATCCGGAAATACTAAACCAGTCGATGATGGATTACATTTAATGCATTGGCAAAAGCCTATTCTGTTTCTTGACAACGAATCAATTGATTTTCGTTAGGAATGGATGTTGAAATTTTCCTACTGGGATTGGCAAATCGCATCTGCGAAATACGGTTAGTACTACCAAACTGAGGTTCGATTGTTCAATGACCTAGGCCCTCGTTAGGATACACAGCATAAAAATGGCATAAATATATGAATTTCCACATCAAACTACCCTCCCGCTAATCTATCCCATCACTGCATATCAAGATGCATGAGAGAATTGAAAGAGAGATACACAACGAAGTCGAAGAACCGAACACAGCGCATTAAGCATTAGTACTAATGTCGACTATAAGCTAAAAGAGTTTCGAGGTGTTCCGTACAGTTTCGTTCACATAGAAACCGTCCGCGTGCTGGACATGCGGGGTCACCAGAGAAACAGATAACTGAAAGCTCCCCAAGTTGATCGCAAATAGTTTGGTTGCAAAATGGAGGTAGCAATACTCAGGAAAAGCAATGCCTAGCTAAACTACCTCCCTGTCTCTATATCCTCCTTCGTCTCTTTTCGCTTTATGATGAAAATTGTAGAGCTTACCGGGGTCCCGCACCGATGAAAGCGAATAAAATAACAAGACAACGATGAGTAAAAAATATGAGGAGCTGAAAAAACAAAACATAGCAAGCATACGAGCAAACAAAGTGAATGTGGAAAAGAAGATTGAATAGCCAGAATACGAGCAAGCTGAGAGCGAGGGAGTGGACGATTGTTTGTAATTGTGTGTTGTCAAGCACAATGCACGTGACACTGTGGCGTAAAAAGACGCAAACCTGGGACAAGAAAAACGGAGAACGAAAGTACAAATACTCCACAAGGGAACGAAGTGACCGAATATGCGAACCAACTTACTTGATGCATCACATCTGTGACCAGCTAGGTGCGTTTCAGCAAGGACGAAGTATCGAGCGGGAGTGAGAAAAAGCACAAAATGTGATGAACGATCATTTTGAGGGATAGGCGAATACCCCAGATTTATTAGATAAGTGAAGTAGTTAAAAGATGTGGATGTGGGCCACGAAGCTGGTGGTCGACAGAGAAAATGAAGAAGTCTATTAGGACAAAACAACACAGGTGAATAGAGAAAACCCGATGGGATGCGACGCTCAGGAAAAGGCAGAAAATAACAGATCGCACTATGACATGGTTGATAACCAGGAACCTCGAAAGAATTAGACGAAAAAAACCCAAGCAACCGATTATCCACGTCTGAAAAGATTACAGACATGGAAGAACATCACCAAAAAAGATCTGAGCTAATACACAGAACAGTAAGTCACACGTTAGTAACTCTTCATGGTCACTTTACTGGCACAGAACAGTGTCTCAAAAAGGCGGCAGAATGAAAGAACGATCAACCAGATAACGGATCCAGTAGTGTAAATGTTTGTACACGTATGTGCATGTATGACGGGAACAAAGAAACGAACAAAAATTTTTAATCTACCTTTTTGCTATCGAATTCAGCTCAGACACAGAAAATTCATCAAGCGTGCCCAACTGCACACTTTTACACATAACGATCGGAAAGATTAGTCAACTCGTGAAATAAGACACGGCACTTTCGTTCTTGGTAGTTATTAGATAATCATCAGGACATTATTGTGTTGCATGATGACGAGTGATTTAACAAAACTCTCATCACAAAATGAGAGAAGCCCTGGAGACATGTAGACCACATTCGTTCGAAGTGTACCAATCAGATGAACTTTTTGACGACTAAATTTTCAATATGATCCCCATGTTTACCTTTCAAAAACTGATGCACTGGAATCGGGAACTTTGCCTACTAGCGAATCCCGAAAATGCCAATCGATAGAACAAGCCGAAACCAGTGAACTGCCCCGAGGGTGTTCTAAATTAGATCCACGCGTATGGAGTCAAACAACCCGACGGTCACGTGACAAAATCTACACATGCATCGGCGATGGACAATCAGCCGGAAGAAAGAAATACTAGAAATACTTAACCAGTTCACGTGATTTACTTCAACACGTTAGACGACATCGACAGATTTACGACCACAATTGGGGGTAGACGCGATTTTGCAATAAAAAATGTATCAAAGATCACGTAACAGCTGCTTTTCAAATATCTTGGTCATAAACTTTGTCCTTGGTTGTATTCCATTTATGGAGGGTGTATTTTGGAGAATAGGTATCTAACATCTGAATGAAAATTGTACGGATATCACTGAACGAATAGGGGTAAGTGGAAAATTCTGTAGCTTGCATACGAAGAAAAATCAATTTATGGGAAAGTGGGATAGCTAATAATCAACGTAGACTTGGAAACAAAAAACAGGATTTAATAAAAAAGAAACGAAATTATCTTCAAAAGGATTCAAGAGAGGGAGGGGGTACACGATATCACGATTGAAACAATCAAGATTAGTATATAGGTAATGAGCAGTGAGGATCTGTTTTGAAATTGAGAGTTCTGTGAAGATGCAAAAAGTGCTTGGGGTCGTCAGAAGTGATTTCCAGTCTAATGATAAAACCGACTCCTTGGAATATGTGCTTAAATAGATTGGTACCCAAAGGTGGATATTTCAAAATCTCTAGTTACGGATTTGACACTACATGATTTTAGATGTAATTCGCTAGTGTCTAATGAAATGATACTAGTCTTACTGTGATTGTATCAGAAACTTTTCTTTCTTGGCAGCGATCAGTGAAGTTCGCTTCACTGTATCTTACTATACGATGACGATGATGATGATGATGATTTTCTCTACCAAGGATTTTGATACTTTCGCAGGCTGACCGTTAATCCAAAGTTGTTTTCATCGTCATCTCTCAGGCTGGTTGAACTGAAACAGTAACTCGCAATGAGCTTGCAAGACATGGTTAGGCTAACCGCGGCATGTAAAGACACGGTCGGACGAACTACCAGGGATGTGGCGGTGAAGCTTCCGATATAAACCTCAGTGGGGTGGAAGGATTCAAGTTATTGATAATTACACCTTTAGATTGAAACGCTGGTACAGCGCTTCTCAGGTCAGCGTTTACGTGAAGGTAACCGACACGATATGAAGGAAAGGAAGAAGTGATACAGTAAAGAGAGAGAGAGATTCAGAGTGGAAATCGGTTGGTTTATAACTCAGAGACAGGCAAGTGGAAGTAAAACATTGACAATGATTAGAAAAAAACAAAAACAACTTGAAGCACAGTCCCGATAGGTGCTGTTGGGTGGTGCATACTACTGCGGCTAGGAAGCAGTGTCGAGGCTAAATAGAGGTAGACTGNCTTTTAAACTAAGGTTAGGGATAATACCATGAAATCGGCGAAGGATTTCATTAGGCCACGATCGAGTGTACTTATGGCAAGCAGGTTAAACTGGATAGGCGATTTGAGTGGTGGAAAATGGCGCATATGAACTCACGTGTTCTGACAAGTCCCCAACACCCTATGTGTAGAGTTGGACGTAATCAAAAGTTAAACCGTATGGCTTTAGAAGGGAAATAGTATGCAAAAACAGACGTATGAACTTTTTCAAGGCTGGGACTGGACGCACTCCAAACGGTCGTTCGATGAAACAAGTGAACCGAAATGCGGGAAGGGGGGAGAGGGAGGGGCAAATAAATCCCAAGCCTGTTATCATCTAACGGGCAGGCAATTATTTAAAAAAAATGGCGACAAGTACAGACTTGGCTTCTTTTGAAGAAAGACAACAAAGAATCGACGAAAAACAAAGTGCAAGATGGAATGAAATAGGATAACTCTACATCCATCACAGTTTCAAACGGGGAAAAATTATTTGGGTGATTATGAAACCGAGGCTGACAGTCTGGCTACAGTGATCGGGAATGATATGAGCAGTGCAATCAGTTGTCCAAGGACAGCGAGGTCAGCTGACTCGAGCAAGTTGTACCGATGAGAATGAGCAGAGGGCGGTCAAATATTGCACACAAAACTTTCTTCTGAACGCGTTATCAGATGAGGAAAAAGAAGACCACAAAAGAGTCACTATCTACGAAGGGTACCATAATGATTCCAAAACGTGTGTTGAAGACAGAGACGCCCACGGTCAAGTGTTGGACATTGCTTCAGATGTTGTTCACTTGACTGTACCCCTTGTTGACCACTACAGTGTTCACAGATTACCAACTGTAACAAACCAATCATTCACGTTATAAAGTGAACGAGAGAGCGATGAAAATAAGGCTATCTTCCACGAAAGCGGAGGGGAATAATATTCACAGATTCACCGTTCACTCGAATCAGGGGAAGCACGGTAGCCAGACAACCACAACTTGCGATCTATATCCCCATTGCACACTTTAGTGTGTGGTGACAGCAAACGCGTGCTTGGTTCTACTCACCAGCTATCCAATGTCATGGACTTGACATCATTCGATAAGCAGGGTTGGCGGACGTTGGATCAGTTCATGTACACCTTACAAGGTGCATTTTGATAAAATAGGTGTATCAAAACCGGTTCCCTTTCTTGTATGTGATTCTTATTCCTAAAAAAATTGGCTTGCTCATAACCAAAAACACAAAATAGTCAAAGCAATCTATTCTATCTCTGCGCAAAGACCATTAACGAGCATGAGGGTCTTTGATGAAACTTATGAAAGAACGAGAATCCTTCAAATTTGGAAAATTACAAGATTAGGTAGCTAAATAAAGGACAAGGACCTGGAATGAAACAAAATCGAGAAGCTTAACGGCACTGACGTATTTACCGACTTAGCAGCGTTGTTGCCCCCAATTGAGCTGGATCAAGACACTAACCTCACCCCCGCCCCTCCTGAATAAAAACCTTATATCGTGTACCAGAGTAAACAATGAGGAGAAGATTGAAACAACGAAGGAGCTATGCGGTGCAGTCAGTTGTCTGATCGCGGAGATTTCACAAGGTACTTCTCTGTGATCTCCTACTCGAACACTCATATAACCACGTGCACTTCAGGGCAGTGGACAAGACCAAAGACCTATGCTGGCTGGACCAAGAAAGCAAATTAGGTTAACAGCTACTTCGTATTAAAATCTGATGGCTTCGAAACAGAAGGGATTCAGTTACGATTGTTCAGAGAAGGGAACCGAAGACAATACGAATATCAACAGCAATATTTGTGTGCACTAGTCATGGCGAAGTTTAGCAGCAGTTCAGTTCAGTTTATTTTTTATAACCATTAACCATGCACCTATGTGCAGTAGTTTTGGTTGCTATCTTTTTGCTAGTCCATTCGGATAGGGCAGATTGAGGTCAGTAAAACACGCTTATTTTAATGCCAGATCCCAAACCTCACGAAGACTGGCCAGACTACGATCTTGATCAGCAGGTTGCAGCATAACGTGCATCCCTTCAACGACACTGACTAATCAGTGAGCCAATCCTGCACGGGAGAGCATCACTGAAGCATGTAGATTCTAATCTAAAGCGTTGAGAAAACGCGGAAATGTTGACCCCCCTGATCACCACTATGACATCAACAAAACTAAATTAAGAGGATGGGTGAGCGGGAAATAGAGTGAAGTAATACCAGGGGTTCAGCTGATATCGCGCTAGAAAAAAATATCTGAATTACTTTATGTCCTATGAGATGAAAATACTTGTCTATAGAGTACAATAGCGTATAGTGTGCGGAGTGGACTTTAGCCAACAGGCTTCGGTGGGGGAGGAGGACGGGGTCAAACAATTGTGAAAATCGCCGATGCACCCTGTTATCTGGAATTTGCATTGGAACACGAGAGCAACTAAAAAAGTATGCGACTTACCGCGGCTTTCGAATTCAGACGATTGATGAGAGACGTCAATATGGAATACGAGTCATATGTTCCGTTCACTATGAAATTGAGCACCAGTTTAATCAAGGTGGGCTCGGTAAGGCGTCGAAGGAATAATTCCAAATAGGCAGTAGCAGCGACAACTTCATCTAAAGCACTCTGAACCAGGGTCGATCACAGCATAACCAGATGATGGGAAGGAGAAAAAGCAGAACAGTGAATTGGAGGTGTGATCTATTATGAGGGAAACCAACTAAGGGGATGAAAATGAATTATAATAACCTCAGGAATCGAGGAGCTGTATCGCATTTCTCTGTAATCTATTTTTGTATTTACATACAAAAATATGGCTAAACTGTTTATATTTTAACGCGGGGGCTGAAGGATAGACCGAAAATTGGTGCAGTCTTTGGTGGGGTCCAAAATTGAAGAAAATAAAACAGGTAAGAAAATACTGTATGGGGTGTGGTGGAAGCGTTGTATATGAATTTGTCCCAAAACTGACAATTCACCCTTAACTGAATGAACACAGATTCCCCAATAGAATGGTAGACCTTGTTTCTTCGTATTCCGAACACAGTTTAGTTCCAGGGTAATTTGTCTTGGATTACCCTCTCAACATTAAGTGCCGATTAGTTCAACTGTACAATGCCGGGTAAACTTCTAAAATTCGACAATTGGAATCACTGACCAATGTATTCTTCTGTTCAATAAGGATTTTCAGACGCTTTGTAAATGAAGTCCAGTTATGTATTAGCTTTAAATGTACCAAATTTCACAAACCAGGCGTGGTAAGGAGAGCAGCATGACTGTCTGTGAAGATCAACACTAAATATACGCAAACATTCATTCATATGATGACGAGAGTGGAAAGATAACCGTCTTATTGACGATCCAAACCTCACTTTCCAACTCACTGCCAGGTGGTCATCTCGCGCCCACCGTCCCTGTCATTGGTTTGGCACTTCTGGGATCGCTTCCATTTTGTGTCTGTTGCCCGGGCTGTTCAATGCCAATCTTGCATGCAAAGCGCCAGCCACTGAAAAATTTGTCGTGGTTAAATGTCGCGCTACACGTTTTTTTCCCCCGACAAATTTGCTTCAATCACAGACCTGACGTTTTGGAAGGCAGAATAAACATGCAAACCGCTCTAATTTATCCTATGTTATTCGTTAGAAGGGGCATAGTCCTCTTTGGTGCGTCCGTTATTTGTGGGATCAAAACACTGCTTACCACCCAGTCTCAGAAACTGATCACCAGAGCATGAGTGCAAAGGGCTAAAAAACCAAAGATGCTTAAACATCTACGGTTCATTCTGACGACAGAAACCTAGAAGAGCCAAATAGTTACACAAATCAAACTAGGAATGCAAACGATCGAGCCTCGATTATCAAAAGAACACAATTTTGAATAGATGGCAGTTAAGAAGCTCAACACATTGTAGTCGTTTAATCTCGAAGCGACTTTTCTTCGAGTTTAGTACCTGAGACGTCGAGTAATGTTATGCAGAGAAATTTATACGGCGAGTACTGAATACATATACATATCTAACTGAGACAGTGTACTCTGCTGCATCTAGGTCGCTCATGAGTTGTGCTGTTCCTCGCCCGACTGTTCCGTCTACTGTAACCGTGTGGCTATACCCCGATGAGTTACAACCTAAGAGACAACCGGAGGAGCACTTCGCTAGTTCTGTATGCGTCGATCGCGTGAAAACGCATGTTATCCGCATAGCTGAAATTAATTCGGTTGGTGATAAAGTTATGTATGTATTGACGAAAATAGGTGAACAAGCGAAACGGAAATCTGAAACTTGGGCAGCATCCCTTTTCCCGTTAAAATGAGTGGTTATATTTTTGTAAAACACAAAATCGAGAAGAAAAAAGGTGTTTCACAGAAGGCAAGTTTGCATAAACACGGCCCAAATTGTTCGAAAGATAACAACGCGTACAGGAATCCGCTTGTGGATCGGAGTAAGAGATTAACGCTATTGGGTCTCTGAGTGAGCTAGGATAAATAGACTTGCTATTCACTAAGGGAGACACGAGGCCACATGCCATTTGGGAGGAGAAATGATCACATGATACCTATTTCAAAATGGAATTAGACGTTATGTGGCAATGACAAGGACTGTAACTATCGGACTATCGTCTAAATAGAAGATATAATAGTGTACGATCAATCACAGACCCAACCAAGAAACGTTCGACCAAATTCTACACCCCGAGCCATTAGGCTTAACCTTGAGGAGCTGAACTACTCCAAGACCATATAAGTGAAGCGCAACAAAACGAATTATTTTATGATCCAGGGAACTCACTTGATGCAACGCGGACCCTAAGACGGGGACAAGGAATCCCGAGTTGATATAATAAAGCAATTGATCTCGCACATTTTGATGACAAATCTGGTGAAATAAAGCAAAATCGAGATAAAATGAGGCGAATCACTGGGAGATTGCCCTGTCTACACACGTCTTCGCTTTTTTATAACACAAAAAGTGATTTGCAGTAAGGGGGCTGAACCCGATATAATGTGGGAAGAACGATCTCACTGAAGTTTGAAACAGCGGTGGAAACATCAGATTTGGGGCAACAGTCATTCTAGGGATAACAGGTCAAGAAATCAGGGAAACCGTTCCCGTTGGCTGAGTCGGAACGCCAAAAGGTGTGTCTGAGTTAGGTAGTGAAACGCGGCAAGAGAAGTGAGTGAAAACGGAAATACTGAAATGGCCAGATGAGCTAAGAGGAAAGAGGAAAGTGGTGCGGGAGAAACAAGAGAAAGAATGGATGTAATGGATGCATGCGGACAGTGGTGTGCGAGAGGTCACCAATACGATCCGGGATGCATATGAAGAAGTCAACTAGATAAATCCGAGGTTTGACAACAGCAAAAGCCTCGGCATCGTGTCCCATAAGTGTCTGTGTAATGCATTAAACACTTTGTTGTAGACAATGAAATCTCCGGCAATAGCAATTTGGCTCGAATTTGGTTCGAGTCTGCCATTATTCATTCCTTACTATTGAAAAATAAAGGGCTAACGATGGAAGGATTGCTGGTGTTCGGCGATCAGTAAATGGTACAAAGTAGCGGTTGAACGAGGGAAACCGAAGTTTCAGTCCCAAAGGCTGAAACTCATGGCTGCAGAAATTGAGATGCGAAAGTCGGGAATAAGCAACAGAATAATGAATATCAATGAAAAGCACAAACATCGGCCCTGATATAAAAAATAGCGGTGCAGAAGGTAAGTAGGGAATCGAAGATGTGTAATGTGTGACGAGGAGGAGGTTTGTGTTTCAGTCAAAAACAAAGCCCTGGGAGAAGATTCGAGAAAGAGATTTATAAAATTAACATTTCGATTCAAGCCATGAATGACAGTGAGGGCAGTAAGAGCGTAGTTTCAACTCTGTGAGACAGTCAGCATTTGAGTATCCACTTGAATTATACTTTTATGTTGAATGTGAGAGAAATAACCCAATCCTGAGACTTATATAGGTGAAACACCCAAGGTTGCGCGTGGTAGCTGGCTAAGCGACAGCAGGGTTGCCAACCAAAATGTTATAGAAAGCACCCGAGTGGACTCATTCCAATACGCAGCACAACGGATGAACTAATAATACAGGAAACAGGGTACAAAGACGAAAAAGCCAGGCAACTGGATACCTGACTCGGAGTAACATTGTTTCATGAATGCACCAAGAATCTCACAATGTGTCGTTCACATGGCACAGGATCTCCTCCGAGTGTATAGGGCACGCTTGAGAGCACGGAAAAAGTGAACCATCACTGATTTGCACATATTCTTCGCCATTTTGTGGTGTCCTTTACCTTGGATTGAGAGTACATATAAACGGGAGGCATGCAAAGTGCACGCACTACTGAGATGAACTCACTGAATAGTCGAATGGAGGACCGCAAGTACACTTACCAGAGAAGCACAAGTGATGGCAAATCGAAATTCCAAAATGTGAAAGAAAAAACGTGTACGCTCTCAGGTCAAGCTGGCAAGCTAATAGAACGGAAACAAACTGTGGTCTATGATCCAGTTTTCCTTGATTATCACTAGTTGTGTGCGTGCCTGTTGGACAGAAGAAATGCTCTCTCCAACCTCGTCCCAGCCCGTCATCCCAAGAAAAAACTTTATAATGTGCTCAGTTAGATTATTCATTCAATATTATCCACAAGGCCGTGGACAATAAAAACATTCCTATACAGATCTAACACTATGAGCACGGCGGAAAAATTCTTCAAAGCTATCGATCCGAATTTGGACCTGATACCAACAATATTCTCCGTTATTTTTGCGCACAACCCATCACGCGACCGAGTCTTTCTTTGTTTGTTAGCTTATATTTGTTGGTATGAGCCGCATAATTTCGATTTGACACTTTACATTCGGTTATTAATCATTGCGCTACACGGTAAGAGGTTATGAAGAAAAACAAAAATGCGGTAGTGTGCTCGGATCATTGAACGCATTTAGTCCATTACCATTTGGTCGATTTCATTCGGCATCTAGTATTCCCAATGTCAAACAAAACGACCTGCGAGCGGAACAGTGCGTAAGAAAGTCTATCTCACGCAGTTCTGCAGGCTCTGGTATTCACGTGGATGAGCCATATCCTTTGGAAGGTTTTGATTTATTATCCGAAGTTAAAATACAGTTAAAATGAAAACTGAAACTTGGGGTCAAATGTACAGGGCTCTCCGGTTTTGAACCGATGTTTATCTGTTTATTTGTGCCTCTCTCAGAAAGTAGTCCAGTACATGAATATAGGTTAGAACGTGTGGTGATGATGACAATCAACCCGTCTTTTCCCGGTTGTTATGATTTTGTTATACCTTTGATCTTTATACCACTGCATCACCGTTTACTGTTAATGCAGACTTTCTATCTTTCTATTGTAGCTGATGTACCTACATTGTTTGAAGATTAAAACCTCATTTCCGGCTGTCCGTTTCCTCTCTCTCTCATTCGTCGCTCAATCATTTGAGCTCACCACACCGGTACTATCATTTCGGCACTAAACAAGCTCAGAAAGGCTGATATAGCAACGTGAACTCGAGCAAACAATCATAAGTCGAGTGTGAACGTACCTTGATGACCAAATTACAAAAGTCCAATGTATGCAAAAACCGACGTAAATCAGTCGATTGATTCCACTCGTTCTCCGCCAGTTGGTGCCATGACGGTCCACCAACCGGAAGCTCCACAACACACGGAGCGGAGGACAATGGTTCGAAAAAGGCGGCACTGGTTAATGTGACTGGTCCACCCGGAGAATCTAAATCTTGTGCGTTGGGAAGTTCATGACGTGGGACCAATTTCTTCGGCAGACTAGAATAGAGACCACTCAGACCAGTTGCTAAGACCTGAAAACGGATTTAAAATAGGATGAAAAGTTAAAGCTAAAAGTAAAAAGGAGCGAGATACTGATTCAGAATGAATGCATTTCCCTTATAGCCTAAAGATGAACAGTTGAGAGATTTAATGGAAGTGACACACCTGGTATATGATGGGCTCAGTCAAAAATTTAGGAAGGCATAATTTCTCGCATCGAGTGCACGGATCCAGGCGAAAGATTTTCTGTTTCTCTGGTTATCGTACAATGTCATAATTTTTTCTCACTTGTTTTCTCTGAATGATAGAGACTAAACAGAATATCCAGTTTAATTTTTGAAAAGCACATGAACAGTGAGTCCCAAGCAATAACATAAGTGACCACGAACCGGATTTCTGACCAAGCGGTTTAGCTTGGTCGTGAGCAGCAATGCAGTTGGTTGTCCTTACTGAAGACCAGTGTGGTTTTTTACTGAAAATCTTGAAGATATCAAGGCCGTAGGTAGCAGTTACAAGAACTACATATTCTCTCACTGAAGTTAAACCTTTGTTATTGCGCAAGGATAATAATAAGTAAAATGAAAGGAATCCACTATGTTCTCCGTGATTTCGTTAAAACAGGAGAGGGATAAAAAATATGAGAACAAAGGTTTAAAGGGCAGTCAATGTATGATGCGACTCTCATGGAAAAATCATTCCACGTCTTGGAAGTGAACAGTTCGCTTAGATTTATCACCCTGTGAGATGATGATTCGACACCTTAAAATGTACACGGTTCACAAGATTGACCACTTTTGTAAAGTAGACTGTCTACGACAAATTCACTACCTGAATTTACAAAGGTCATCAAGCAACCAAACTTTGCAGTTTTCCAACCCTTGTTCTTATGTTAAAATTGGTATACTGCGTAAAAGAGACAGTTATTCATAGAACCCGCATTAGTTGCCTATAAATGACCCTGGAGTTAGTCTGATTCTCTATTTAAAAAATGCTCGTATGTAGTGCATCTATTAGAAAATGTGCTGGGGAAGACCTGCTTGATGCCTTCCCGTGGCGAACGTGTCTTTACTAGAGTGAGACAGCAAAAGTTAACTTAGCGGAATATAGCCTAATGTATCAGCCACAACCAGTCGGCTCATTTTGGTAACTGAGAAAACTGACTCCAAACCGCCCAGGACATCAATCATTACCGGCTCGATCGAGCATCAATCACCTTGGAGATATAAACAACATTCCAAGCGTGTGGGATTCCATCAACTGGGCGCTAACGACTTCGAATTGTGGCTTATTACATCGCTTTACTGCGTTGTTAGTTATGCACTTATTAGCGACATGCAACGCTGTGAAGCCTAAGGAAGATTCAACTGCTTTGGCCAAGACAACCGGGTACCATACAGTCCACGACCAAGCCATGGACTGATTTCTTTGTTATGAAGACCACTGATTCATTCAACACAGCCTGGACTTACAGAAATGTCAAATATAACACTATTATCAAAAATAATAACAAAAATAACCCATAAATAAACCAACGCATACGTTTTGTCGCAAACAAATAAGAACTAGCGAACCGGCATTTCGGTGGCACGACTTTCAAAAATGTTCCAAACAGTACACTCAGAAAACGGAGTAAAAAGTTCAGTTCAGTTTGTAACACCATGAACCATGCACTTTCGTGCGCTGGGTTCGGACGCTGTCTTTTGGGTGCCTTTTTGACAAAGAAAGGAAAGCTAAACGTATAGCTAAATAGAAAATTGATAATTTTAGTGGACTAAATTAGCAAAGAAATGGAGGAGGCACGAATGGTAATGTGAACAATATACAGTCATATCACTGAGTATCTTTAACCATCGATTTAAACGATAACCCTAGCTATGAAGCCTAATGGTACTTATGTGACCGGGTCTCCTGATTATGGTTCTCACTCTCGTGCCAGGTCTTAGCTTGACCACCCTTGGCTCTGTTTCACCCACGGACTGCTTCGGCAACCATCGCGCTCAATGGTAACTGATTTGGTGACATGCGTAACACATGCCCCAACCAACGTAATCTATGGAGTTCGACAATTTGTTCCAGTGGAATACCGCGGCGAATGACAGAAGTGGGGTGTGCTATGTGGATGAGTTCATGCGACGAGATCTAAGTATTGTTTTGAAAAGAAAAACACAGAACAAGAGCAAATAATGAACAAAACGCGTACCGGACAAAAATCGGACTCAAACGCCAAATAGTTGCCCAAAGCATCATCACGTTTCGAGACTGATAGGACCAGGAGAAATGCATCCTTTGCCCAGTCCCCGACTGCATCACCTTGGTGAATCAGTGGAACGAGCATAGAGAACACAATGTGCGGCTGACCGAACAGTTCTTCGCAGATCTAATAGAAAAGTGCGATTGACACAGAGTGACAAACGTGGGTACGCACTGACAGAGGATTATTTCAAGGAAACAATCAAAAAATAAGGAACAAACTATTTAAATCAAGAAATCGCATGAAAACAGCAGACTATCAAACAGAAAACAACAAGTATTACAAAATGAGAGAAGCGGATGGCAATCATCACAGCAATAAGTCACATTCCAGAAACAATATTCGAAAATAAAGTTCAGAAGTATCGTCAGCTCCTTTAATCCTGTCAATATAAGATGAATTGAGGTTCGCGTCCATGTCAAGTGCTCAGTTAATCAACTCCACATAACATGCGTTCGATCAGGCACCAGTTCCGATGGGTTTTACGCTTCAATCCATAGGTCACCGAAAAAAAATCATAAGCTCGATTAGTTCATCATCGTCTACCTAAACCAAACTTAGACCACTGAACATCTCCATTTTCGTTCGACTCTATCTTTAACTTTACTGAACTGAAATGAACCCACATTTTCACATTTGTTTTGTGGCAAAGCTAAGATTCAAGCTACAAGCCCTCCAATTGGAATCAGCTCATTTCAGTTTTTACAACCATTAACCATGCACTTTCGTACCCCAACCAAAGTAATCTATCGAGGTCGATCACTTGCTCCAGTAAACGACCGCGACTGCCTAAAATACTACGCCTAAAATCAGCATTGCTTGTCCGGTTTCTCCACCGGACTCGTGCAATGCGACGTAGACAGCGGTGTTCGAACACCGACAATCCATTTTCATCCTGTTCCCTTAGTGGCCAAGTCTCTGCACCGTAGAGCAGGACTGGCCGAACTGCTGCGGCATACATTCCCCTTCACCGACAGCCGGATATCTCGACGGCGTCACAAATGTCTCAAGTGGGTTTAGTAGGCCGTTTTTTCACAATCATTAACTAAGCATGTTCGTGAGCCGGTTTTGATTGCTGACTCATGACTATCTATCTGGATGAAGGAGTGGAAGGAAGACTGGAATGTTCAAATCAGCATCAGAGTGAAAAAATTGAATTCACAAAGATTAGGTGAATAAAGGGATCGGAATAAACGTACGTTGTATTTAACGTCAAACATTCCATGTGGACTTTAGCCTGTTTCAAGACAATGGACATGCCAGCAATCAGTAGTCCAGAAGGAAAACGGACGATAGGGACATAGCAAGAATAGATGGCGCCCACAATGCCAAGTCACGAAAGTCTCAAGAAAGACCGTTAGGACTGGTGAGTTGTTGAAATCGAAGTATCCGCTGCCTAAGGGAACAATTAACTGTTCTAGCTGATCCGCAACACTGAAATTCACCGCGTTGTAGTCCCCAAAAGCAGCGGCGATAGAAAAAAACAGACCATTCACAACAGGACACAAACGCTAGATTGCTGAGTCGAGTATCTCAGCGAACGATTCCGCCAGCCTGGTGCCAATCCGAACAAGTTGCAAGCTTTTCTGGGGAGTTTGGGTGCCAGTGCAGCCATGTTCGGCATGTGTTTTGCACTTTCAAAGTGTAAAATGTTACTACAAGATTGGGTTGGTCCAACACCCAGTTTCGCCCTAACGGGAAAAAGTAGAGAAAGTAGACAAATTTTGTTATCTCGGCAGCTATACCTCACTTGGCGGATGCATCACAGATGAAGTATCTGCGGGCATACCAAAGGCTCGGTTGATATTTGCCAACTTAAGACACTTGTGACATCTGGCTCTCTGTGAAGGGTCGATTATATGCTGCAGCAGTTCGGCCAGTCCTGCTCTACGGTGCAGAGACTTGGCCACTAAGGGAACAGGATGAAAATGGATTGTCGGTGT